>NJDD01001953.1:310163-324189 GCA_002245505.1 Calephelis nemesis | reverse complement strand
ACCTCAACTTTAGTGGACGTGACACTACCGTCTTCTGTCTTCAGCTTCGTCAGCTGACTTTGCCCAATAGACATGTCTCTTGCGAACACTTTAGAGCCTTGGTTCCGATCTATTGTTTGTTTAATGCGATTCATATTAAACTTACGAATGTCGTGTCGCAAGGACTTGGAAATCCGTCTATTGAGCTGCCGGTATGCTTCAGCATCATCAGGAGTCTGCAGTGTCATGGCGCGTCGTTTAGACATGAGGTTGAGGGTGTCTTTGGTGAGCTTTTGGGGTCTATCTCTACGAAGAGGCCTGAGAAATTTAGACCCCACAGTATGGACAGTTAAACTTAAATTGCTAACTATTTAACTACCAATATTTTTATGTCATTAGTAACTACTAACTTTTTACTAATAAATAAATTGTTTAATTCTACCAATGGGATATCAATATTTGCAGGATCTTTATTAAAATTATATTGATAAGGTAACACTTCATCGCGTTATCTTTATGATAAATAGGTAAATCCTTTTAATAATAAAATGATTTATTTTATGAAATCTTTATGTATTTCGTGTACGTTTTCCTATTTCTGTCTCACAACATTATTTTTATATTTTAACATTCTAAACCTTATAAATTCATTTTTACTAGTCAAATATATTTTTTTACTACAGCCAGTAAAGTTTGCATCTTAATGCAACCTCTACATATATAGGCATACGTCATATGCACCCTTCTTTACTATTTTACTTTTAACTATCAATAAATCTAAATTTACGTTATTAATAATTACTTATTTTTTAGTAATTACTGATATGTTGAATCCGACCAAAACGATTTAATCGAGCCTGTGTTATAAATATTCAACATTTGAAATCGATTAACTGGTTTTAAAATCAGATAGTTATAAACTACTGTCAATTACAAACAAGAAATCTCTATTGATAGAAAACTAGCAAATACTCTATATAAATAATTAAATAAAGTTAGTAATGTTTCAATATCCGTCTTTTATTACATATGAGTACAAATTAATGTGTAGGTACGGTAGATATATAACATGCCAAAACAACATTTTTTCACTATTTTTGAAGTCTGTCTGTTTGTTTCGGCTAATCTCTGATGCGGTTAGACTGATGTTGACAAGACTTTCACTAGCACGTAGCTATTGTAACAAGGGGTAATTTGGGCTACTTGCATTAAAAATAATTAAAAAATAACTGAATGACTAATAACTTTCTTTTAAATTCCACGCGGCCGAAGTCGAGGGCACTACTAGTCCTACAATTAATAAAAATAGTTGCCTCTTCCAATATGTTTACCGCATAAGTACCTAATGTAAGTAAAGACTCCTCCATCCCTCAAAAAGAAAAGGAAGAAGTCCTCCATCACTTTGGCTTTCATATGAAAAGCGCATCGAATTCGGTCCATGATAAGGAAATTGAAAAAAACACATATATTGAGTTACTTCAACCTGGAATCGGACCGGAATAATCAGATACCAACAGATGGGTAGTTAATACGGAATACAAATAATACTACTAGATGGTAGAGTTTCGCAGCGTCTCACCCGTACTACCGCCTTACTTATTTCTGTTGCCATAATGTCACAGCATGTTCCGGTTCGGAGGGTAAAGTAGCCCATCAACTTACTTTTGCTCGAGTTTTAACATCCCGGCCTCAGGTTGGCAACGCACCATTACCACCTTTGGTGTCTCTAGGAGGCGTGAATATATTACCATCAGGAAATCCGTCTGCTTGTTTGCCTTCCAATATCATAAAAAAAACAATCCACTACACAAACAGACGCGATTGGTAGAAACAAAATGTACTCCTTCTTTGCCAAATTAAAAAAAAATGAAGGAACATTACTGTTCGTTAACACAGTAACAAATATCCTATAAATATATTTTCAACAATGGTATTTGTATACGTACCTACATTTTATTTATTTTTTATTTATCTTAGAACAGATGTAATCATCGTTTTTGTACATCTTCATTTTTGGAAGTAATTTATAAAACTAGAGACAATCTCGCCTTTTGTATTTTTACTTCTCCTGTTGTTTAGTGCATTTTTGTTTTTTGTGTAAAATAAAGTATTAAATAAAATAAAATTAAGTAAACATACTATTAGAATAGAATACAATAGAATAACTCTTTATTGTGCACCAAAATACATAAAAATAAATACATTAAAAGAAACTTAAAAACTAAGTGATACACAAAGGCGGCCTTATCGCCAAAACAGCGATCTCTTCCAGGCAACCCCACGTTATGGAGACATAATAAAATAAATTTTGCACGATGGTGCTCTTACTACACAAAAAAAAAATATAACACATGCAATATCAAGTGGAATATAAAGATTTTAAAATAAAGGAAAAAAAAGCATAAACAGAAATTACTTTAATCGAGTCATATTGAATGTAGAAAGTGACGTTTAACCATAAACTAATTAATAAGTAAACTTGTCTTTAATTTAATTAATTTTGTACGTATTTATTACGCTACCTGATGGGAGGTGTTATTTTTTTACTAAACTAAAAATTCTTTATAATAAAGTTATGTTGCCTGGCACCGAATGTCAAATCCTTTAAATAAAGTCCATAAATTTAAAATAAATAAACACTTCCTAATATTGTAGCTTATACTTACTTATAGCTTCACGTTTTTCTGTTTTACATTACTCTCGATCCCACGGTCTCTAAGGAAATTATTCAATGGAGTTAGGTGCACGGGTCATTGGACAAGGTCAGTCCCTTTTCCTCGAATAGGAAAATAACAATGTTTAGTTGATAGTTTAAAATGTGTTTAAATTGTGAATCTTAAATTATATCTGATTCGTTTCTTTAAAGATTTAAGCCCGACACATAGGTAATAGTTTTGGCGCCATCATGAATGAAGGTGGTCGTATTTTTTTCATTATTATTGAATTTCGTGTTTATGTTAAGTGAAATTAGTTAATTTAGGTGGAAATTAGATCAATTTTGTTCAGTGAAAGTGCACAAATAAAATAATCATGAAGAAATCAGTATATCGTCTTTTTACTCGCTGCCGTCCAATGTCCTAGATGAGCTTGAGTAACAAAGCCACCGCTTTACTCAAGACCCTAACCTGACATGACTTTGTACATTGTGACTTATGACTGTTATTGTAATGTTAAAATGTATATGAAATAACTAACTTGACATTGGCAAAGTAGTCGTCAAAAACGATCGAAAGCCATATTTATAAAAGAAGAAGAAGACACATAGGTACATTCGGAATTTTGTTTCGAAGAAATGCCAACTGGAATCAAACCCGAGCCTTGATGTTAGTCGTTGGACTTTAGCATATACGCTAACCTATCGAATAACGAGGCGCTCATAGAAAAAATATTCTGAAAACGTAATTGTGTTATATACTTACCTAAGTTTTATAAACGTTTCCTGAATTCGGAATTTTCAAGTTCTTAATTTTTTGTTTACATATAACAAAAAAGTAAATAAACTTGTTAAAGATAGATAAGATCGGATTTCCTATATTTGAAGCATATTGATCCGAGTCAAACTCAGGCCGTGTTATTAATAAACACGGAGTAAAGTACTCCAAAGTTCAAATTCAACCTCGTATTGTAGTCTCTACTACAATGTGATACAGGCTATAATAACAAGTTAATTTTACTCCTACTTTAGTCCATGTTCATTAACGGCCAATAATAATAATATCTACAGGTATCACAGGCTTAAAAGAGTTTTGTTATTCAGATATTTTGTAATTTATTGAAAAACAGCAGTAGTTACTTGGTTACGAATCTAAAAAACCCTATATCTCATCCTAGATAGATTGGCTGTAAAAAGACAGAGGCTCTTTGTCAAAATTAGTCAAGTGAGACTGGTAATATCTTCGATTCAAACATTTAACCCGCACTTTAAACCTTAAGCTCATTGTAGTTTTAAAAAAGGTTATATGATATGAAAAAAAAAAACAAATTATTTATAAAGCTTCTTTATTTAACTTCATGTTTTGCAAAATAGACAAATATACATCATTTAAATTGTCATCACTTAAAAATTCCGTAACGATTAACAATTATATATTACATAGGTACACACGTAATCATACATACTTATATCTAACATATATTTATATATTCTAATAATATATTACACATAGTTATTCGATTATTTACAAAAGGACTTAGCTTGAGGGACAAAACAAACCCACAATTTTAAAAATGGCACTGATGATACAGACCAAAGATTGAAAAATAATTAAGGCGCAGTATTTTTCTTGCAGACCCAAAAAAAACTTACAATCTTGTAGCTATCTACAACCCGTACGAATTAAGTGTGCAACCTCACGATGTGACGTCATTTGTCATTTTTTACTCAGTTGTCATTTGTTTTATAAAATGTCTTAGTTTCCATGCAATACTGATTCTTATGATTGTATTATGATTATATGTATGCTTAATTAATTAAAACATATTAATCCGTGCAAACATTGAATTGTACTGGTGTTTAAGCAATGGCCCAAATAAACTCATTATTTTGATTACAACTAGATTTGCAAATGTCAACTATTAAAAATATTGTAAGTCAAAGCTGTTTATAACATACTAGCAGTTTCACGCAGCTTCGCCTGCGTAACTTGGCTTCTACTATACCGGTTTGGATGAAACAAAGCCTATGTCACTCGTGAATAATGTAGCTTTCGAATGGTGAAAGAATTTTTAAAATCGGTCCACTAGTTTTTGAGCCTATTCATTACAACCAAACAAACAAACAAAGTTTTCCTTATATAATATTAGTTTATAATATTAGTATGACAACGAAGCCATTTTACATTATTGACCTAATAGTGCTAAAAGAAGTCATAGCACAAAGCCATGTCTTAATTGCACACCGACCTGTAGGCTGGAGCATAGATGCATGTTTGTGTACATTTCGGGAAACTTTTAATTTAATTCCGAGCTTTAGGTATGCTAATTTACTAACAAAGAGTATTTCAGTACAGGCACCAGTCTCTTATAATGTAAAGACCTTTTTGTTTGGTTTGAATATAGAAGTAAATAAATATTTTCAACTTTTTTTAGACAACAAGCCATAGAAATAGGAATATATTAGGGGTCAATGCTACAAGCATACAGCGCAAGCTTTAAATAGTATAGATATTTGCAAGTTTCATATTCAAATGTCAAAAATATTTAAGAGTCAACAATTTGGTAATATTGTAGTTCTAAAGCAGCTTTTATGTTTTCGCGTCAAGCCATCGCACTTATTGCCAGCAAATAGTGCATCGATAATAAGCTAACGGTAAGTTATCTTCAGTGGCAGTTAAGATACAGTCATGGACAACTTAAGTGTTCATAGAATTAAAAGTATTCGGAAAATCGAATGTTATTGTTTTTTAGGATTGTGGGTTTGTCTTTTAAAATGTACGTAACATTACTTATTTTGCACGAGTACATTAGCATTTAGAATTTCTACACAGTTCAAAAGTGGAACAAATAACTTTTTTGTTTCACTTATGGAACAAAAAATATAAACATTTTCTACAATTTTGCTAATGCACCCTTTTCATGAAACAACTTTATTTTAAAATAAATCAATACACATAGGTAAAATAAATCAACGTATACAAAATTTACAATACTAATTATTGTCGTGTCTTGTTTGCTACATTTTTTTTATTTTGTCATAAAACTTCCATAGGATGTATGTTCATTTACTTGAAGGGTTGATTTATAATAAAAATAACCCTTAAAAAGTAATTAAATTGAAGTAAAAGTATTTCAGATGTTATGTATCGATACATATTCTATGTAATCAGGAATTAAGTTTCGTATACAAAATTAGAAAAACATGGATTCGTGCAGCTTTCCTAAATTCGAATGGAATAATTTATTTGAGGAAAAGATTGGTTTTTCTACGGGCCAGTCTTTAGCCCGTAGAGCAAAGCCGATAATTTGAAAAACAATTAGTATTCTTAATAAATAGTAGCATTACTGCTATCATCATGCGTCTGCAAAAACCAACTTATATTTTAGTAAGACGTCGCAATTTGATAATTCTATTTTCATTAGACAGATAGGCAGAATGATATCAAGATTCGTCTTGTCTTTTATCGGATTTTAGTAACATTTAATGAACCACCTTCAAATCAAAAACTACCTTTGGAAAAAAACATTAAAAATCTGTTTGCTATTAGCCAAAACACCTCGTAGGAAACATACAAAAAAATAAAGCCGGATTAATTTTTATGAGGGTAGGTTAAAAAGAGGTTAGTAAATTTAAAACATCAACTATTTTATTCCTAAAGTATATCTTTTCCAAATAAAATGTAGTCTACTTTTAAAGAGTCTATCTCCAAACAAAAAACAATTTCTAACGATGAAACTAAGGATTTTGATGAAGAAGTAAAAAAAATGATGGAAAGTATAAAACAACGAAGTTATTCAAACACTTATTTTCTTAAAACTAATCTATACCACCTATATAAAATAAAATAAATAAACTTAATCTACTACCACGTTAAGCAATTATGACTAGTTCGAAGGAAAATGTCTGCACCATATTTTCTAATATTTCGTAACAATATGGCACTAGTGTTGCTTAATCTAAATTTAAATTATACTTTTACACTTAAATACTATGAACCATTATAACATTGGTCACTTTTAGCGTTAAAAAAATATAATTCCTTTTCTATAAACATCTTTATATAGCTCTATGCAAACGCAATAAATAAATTTAAGCTAAGACACATTAATCTATCTTCAGATTTTTTTAAATTCAGGCATTTGTTTTCACGGTGACAATGTGCAATAAAATTGAGTAATTGAATTTTTTAAAGCAAAATTACTCGATGCACCAATCGCTAAACTTTAAAATTTAGCTAATTTAATTTCGCTAATTTTTAAAATTAAATTGTTTAAGTTAATTTGTCCCTTTCTGGGACCGGCTAAAACCTTTTGACCATGCTGCTACTTCTTCCGTGATTTTTTTAATCAGAAACGAAATATTCGAATACGGAACAACTTATTTTTTTTTTACTTAACCCATCAATTCTGTTATGAAGCAAGTTCAGTGGTTTTAAATGATAATCTCCTTGTTTCATTTTTTAACTTCATTTCAGTTACGTGGTAAATTACTTACTTCTTCAACAATATCTAAATAATAATAAATTTAAAGAAAACTTGCAAATTACTAGTTTTATTCCGCAGCTTCGTCCGTGTAGATAATTAACATATAACATTAAAAATCATAGATATTGGTGGATTGGTCGGTACCAACACAGTTATACAACAACGTTGTTTGTTTAAAAAAAATTGACAAGTTTTGTAATGTTATCATTACTTAAAAAAGCTACTAAAAAATAAATAAAATCGTTGAAGTCATTTTTCAAGTTATGGCGTGACAAAGGGAAATAGGAATTCATTTTATACATGTAAATTATCTCATCCATCTTCATTACGAAACAGTTTATACTTTTTATTAAAATAATTTCAGAAAGTGCTCGAAAAGCTTACACAAATTTTGCTCTTGCAATATAAAATGTGTTGTAATTTATAAAAGTGGATTTGTTTTAGTATATTCAATATTTTATGATGTCTCGCCCATACTACTAAACAAAATGTGAACTACAGAAAATAGACTAAAACTGCTAGATGAATTTTAAACATTTAGGAGATATGGAAAGAAAATGTCGTGATAATTGTAAAATAGATACTAACACATTATTTTTGTAAAAAGTATTTTTGTTTTTTTATGTTTATGGCAAGAGTAAAAGATAGGCGAAACATATAAACACCGTAGATGTTGTAGGTGCGTCGTTGTTCTATGGACGGGGTTTTAGGCCCAAGTAAATGATTTTTATTATGAAATATAACAATTAATTGCCTATTTAATTTATGCTAGATAATGTCGAATGCAAAATTCTTTCACTGGTAACACAAAAATCGTCACTCTACTAAAACAGGATATTTAGCAAAGATATCTCCGAATTGATAAACCTTTGTTTACTCTGAGGTAAGTCTGACATTGGTGGCAATTTTGTAGCGTACACACTAAAGAGTTATCGCTATCTCTTTTCAATGATAGTAATAGAAAGAGACAAAATACGTTTAAGCTGTGAGAGTAGTTTGCATATAACATTTCTACCTTTCTATTCATCGGCAAAAGTGATTAGAAACGTCCGGTTTCATATCCGGACTAATCTAATATGTCAAAAAATTTCACCTTCTTTTTATTTTACGTTTCATTAAAAAAAGTTAGCATACCTACTCTTAAAATAAATTTTGTTTGTGATCAGCAGGATTGTCCATTAACAATTATTGTTATTTTTAGTAAATATCAAATAAATACTTAAGTAATTAATTAATTCACATACAATATAGTTAATTGCAGAATTCAAAATATTGTCTCTGACTATAGATTAATGTGCATATTGGCTGCTTTAGCTGAAAGTAATTAATTGTGCAGAAGTTTTATTAGTAACAGATTTAGGAACGGAATTTCATTATTCTCAAAAAATATATCATTAACGTAATTTTGATTATAAGTAATTATAAAACTTAAGCAATTTAAAATAACATTAAAACTATTTAACCAATATTTTTGAAACTCATTAAAGTTGTTTAAGAAAATCAAATTACTTACTTTTAGTAAGTACTGTGTTTTGTTTACATTAAAAATATTGAAAATAAAAATAATTTCCATATAACATGAAAGCATTTGATAAATACAGCAGTTCTATGTTCCATTATATTTGATCAAAAATATTTGGAATCAAAATATACTTGAAATATTTCCATCTAAAGAAATAGCCTTAATAGTAGGTATATTTTTAAATAATTTGTCAACTAAGGACATACGTGTTATAAAAAATCGCACGTTTAAGAAAACAATATATTTTCCTATATTTTCTTTAACATGAATCCCGTAAATGATCCATTTTCTTTGCACCGAGGAACTAACAACAAAGTCTTAACGCAACGTAGCTAATTTATTTACAAATTTAAGTTGCTACAACATAAGAGAAGTGAATGTTCTTTATTTTTTATCTTTACAGGAACAAATCAGAATTTCACTTAAATTAGCAGCAGGTCTATGTCAAATACAGAGCTACAAAAACGAAACCTTCAAAAAAGAACATATCAAATCTTTTTCTACAAATCCTCAAAAATTATTTTAAAAAAAACAAACATATGTCTATGAAGCACTACTTTTCATAACATTACATTTATAGCAATAAAATCAGGCGCCATTTTGTGAAAATGATAAATTACAAAATGGCGCCGATTCAACAGAATGTCAAAATCAATTGCAATAGAAAACAATACAGAATGCAATATAGATTAAGTATATTTAAATAAAATAATAACGCAGATAAGACGTACACGTACAACGATAACAAATCTGCATTTGACATAATACAATCCAACCTGAGTGGTTAATACTGTTACTATTATCAGTCTCGAGCGTCGTTCGCTTCATACAAATGGTCCGTTTACCAAAGTTTATTCACAATCCTACACTACACGTAGTCTCTTCGGCCGCGAATTTCGATGCTATTTCTATCACTCACCACAGATATTTCTGATCCATCCTTTTTCCTTTTACAGAATTGGCATAGCCTTGAGATCTGTTAACGAAATAAACATTTTATTGTAATATGAATTTCTAAACAAGTATGTAACCTTAACGAATATTTTAAAATAAAAAATGATATTAAACATCGCCCAATTATATAACATTAATTTAATATTTAAATATATTTAATTATAATTTTAATAAAACATTTAAATTGTAAATAAAAAAAAATTAAAGTTTCTGTCACAAAATAAATAAAATTGGAAAATAAGAAAAATAGAAAGACTTTGGATTGATTCCTTACGAAGTCCGGCGACATTTGTGTCATGAAGATAGATATTTGTCCGGAGTCATACAAGCAAATTATTATTTCATCTGTAAATAAGTTACAATTTTGTGCAGAAAATATCGACTTAACGACTGATTAAAAAAATGATAAACGTCTCTGAGTGCCACCTTTAGATCTAAATGCTTATTAACATTTATTTCGTATCGTATCGTTGTATCGTTATTTATTTAGTATCGTTAAGTAATACCCGTTATACTTAGTCTGGCCATAAATACTGTTACACTTAAAAATAAAAAAATATTACATTTGAATTTCGAATCTGTCATTTTTATACGATTGTTCATTGTGTTTTCTCATTTTGGCGCCAATACATTGTACAATATTTTGCGATATTAAAATGGAGTGGGGTGATAAAGAGAACCGAATCGCTGTGATTGCATTACACAAAGTAGGTATGGAGCCAAATGCAATTTTTAAAACTCTCCATACACTTGGTTTTAGTAAAATGTTTGTGTACCGGGCTATTAATAGGTACAATGAGACTTCCTCTGTTTGTGACAGAAAAAGATCTGGCCGTCCACGTAGTGTTCGTACGAAAAAGGTGGTCAAAGCAGTAAGGGAAAGAATTCGAAGAAATCCTGTCCGAAAGCAAAAGATTTTATCTCGGGAAATGAAGATAGCACCTAGAACCATGTCGCGTATTTTAAAAGATGACTTAGGACTTGCAGCCTATAAGAGACGCTCTGGTCATTTCTTAACTGATAATTTAAAGAAGAATAGGGTCGTAAAATCGAAACAATTACTGAAGCGGTACGCAAAGGGAGGTCACAGAAAAATTTTGTTTACGGATGAGAAAATTTTTACAATTGAGCAACATTTTAACAAACAAAATGACCGTATTTATGCTCAAAGCTCTAAGGAAGCTTCCCAATTAGTCGACAGAGTGCAACGTGGACATTATCCAACTTCAGTGATGGTTTGGTGGGGTGTTAGCTATGAAGGAGTGACTGAGCCATATTTTTGTGAAAAAGGTATCAAAACATCGGCACAAGTGTATCAAGATACCATTCTTGAGAAGGTAGTTAAGCCCCTTAACATCACCATGTTCAATAACCAAGTATGGTCCTTCCAGCAAGACTCGGCGCCGGGTCATAAAGCTCGGTCCACGCAGTCTTGGTTGGAAGCGAACGTTTCGGACTTCATCAGAGCTGAAGACTGGCCGTCGTCTAGTCCCGATCTTAATCCGCTGGATTATGATTTATGGTCAGTTTTAGAGAGTACAGCTTGCTCTAAACGCCATGATAATTTGGAGTCCCTAAAACAATCTATACGATTGGCAGTGAAGAATTTTCCCATGGAAAGAGTGCGTGCTTCTATTGATAACTGGCCTCAACGTTTAAAGGACTGTATTGCAGCCAATGGAGACCACTTCGAATAAGCTTTTTATATTTTTAATTGTTGTATATTTATGTATTAAACTAACACACTGTAAAAGTAATATATGTTATTTGCAGTTAAAAAAATATTTTTTTTCTTTATTACAATATTTATGGCAAGACTAGGTATAACATTAGCATTTAATTTATATGTTATTTGAGCAGAGACATTTATTAATTTTTGAATAAAAAAAGTTGACAAGTTTTCACAAAACATCAGAAGAAAAGATAATAAATTAACAAATTAATTGTAAGCCTAAAAAGGTGAAGTATGAGCTAAAATTTAAAATAAATTACGCTCACAGCTTAATATTTTACTTAGGTACATATCTTCACGCCAAGTCCCTTATGTGGTAGTAAGAGAGTATCGAGTGCTAGATCTCACGATCCTGATAAACCTGTCTGGCTTCCTTCATATTCATTACCCTTTTTATATAAACACGACGGTTTCGGAGACTTTCGGCATCACCCTCAAATAATACCAATATTAATTTGACCGCCTCGTTGGTCGAAAATCTAGCGTACACGCCCTTACTACACCGACTAACCGGGAGGCTCGGGTTCGATTCCCTACGGGGGCAGGTATTTGTGTGGTAAACATTTAGATGTCTCCATTTCCGGGTTTGGGTGTTTATTAAATTTATTCTAGTATCTATTTAAGTAGTTCTATGTATTAGTATCGTTATGTATATGTTATGTATATACCCATGTTATATGCTTACTTTGGGGTTAGATTCAATTTGTGTAACTTGTCTAGGGATATTTATTATTATTAATATTTTACGTACCTTAACAAAGGACCGAACAGGTTGTTGTAATACAAAGATGGCAAAGATAACAACGCCTTGTAAAGCATTGATGAGGTCAAACACTGACCACACTGAAACCACCGCAGATCCTGCACCTGCTGCCCATGACACCACTTCTAGTACCCAAGATAAGCCCATAATGGCAGATAGGAAGCAGCACGTTCGAAATCTAGACAAAATACAAATTTCATGTAGGTAAGTGGTTAAGAAATAAGGATAAACTTTAAGAATCAAAGTTGGTGTCTCGCCGTTTATTCCGTTTATTTTCCACATCTAGACGTAGGATACATTTCTTTTTTTACTTCTCCA
The DNA here is from genome assembly GCA_002245505.1 of Calephelis nemesis. Lineage (NCBI taxonomy): Eukaryota > Metazoa > Arthropoda > Insecta > Lepidoptera > Riodinidae > Calephelis > Calephelis nemesis. The sequence continues at coordinate 311,781 of NJDD01001953.1, read as the reverse complement.
CTTCGGTCGGTTTTGAGCATTCTGGGAGACAGAACTCACGGAGTGATTTTTACCCGCGCCCGGGGCGGTCGCGGTTCTGCGATTTTATTTCAAAACTCACGAGACGGATCATTTTTGCGGTACCGCAGCGGCCGCGTTTGAAATTATCGCCTGCAAACTTGGCGGTTGATGATCGCGTGGCCGATGGTAGTGGTTAAAATATCAGTATAAATAGTACAAAACGATCGCCCGCCAAGCGACCACAGAGCGCGCGGTCGCAACCCGCCGAGGCGGCGCGGCGGCGGGTGATCGCCGCCCGCACGGTTAACGGGCAGACGACCGCTGTCGCGGGAACCGCAAACAACCGCAGGCGCTGCTGAAAATCGCGTCGTGAAAATATGTGATCTTCCTTTTTGCATATAATTCTACATTCTACAGAATTGCGGGCCTGCAAAAGCCGCGGGCGCGGGTAAAAACCGCGCCGTGAATGTTTAGTCTTAATAGTGCAATAGCACACAATATATTACATTTTTATCCAGCATTTTTTTCACATTCAATACATTTTTATCCAGCATTTTTTAGATAGGCTTCTTTTATCAGGTTTTACGACGATTATGCAATTATTACTTACGAAGCCTTGTGATTAAGGTAAAACATAACCGTACCTCCTTAGATGGTCAATTAATATAGTCATAAGTAGAAATGAAAACATTAAAAAAATATTTTAAGGAAAGTTTCTTAATCGAGTTATTTTTTAAGTTAATGGAAACTGGACAAGTTTACCGCACCTAACAAAAATAATTATCTTCAGGGCCGCATTCGTGGTAGCACAGGTACAATTAGGGTACCCACGACTAGCCGAAGACACTCCTACAATGTGACAGATGGCAAGCCTATCGCCAACCGGGCACATATCCAAATCTATCTATGTAAATAATCATATCTAATAATATTTCAAAGTAACACAGTATAAAAAGCAATTAATGAAATTATTGTATTTTAATCTGAACTTACATTTTTTTATATTTTTTTAGCCTTTGACTGAAGTTGATCGGTGACAGTCTTTGAGATGGTGACGATCGTTCTTGTACCGGTAGTGGCTGTCCTAGAACTGATGATAATCTCACCCAGTCATCTGAAGTGCTGAAGTCTGAGTGAGCTAGATCTAATGCTAAAAGAAAAAAAAATAAACAAAAATCTAGATTTTTAAGTAACTTTGATCTTTCTGATTTAAACTAATATTATAAAGAACAAATATTCCATTGTTTCTTTGTATTAAGTAAACTGCAAAACTAGTGGACTGATTTGTAAAATTCTTTTACAATTAGTAGCAGACATTATTCTTAATGAATATAGGCTACGTTACTTCTAGCAAAAATTAGTAATATGTGCAATGAGACTAAAGAGTACAAATTGATGACTTAACAATTTAATTAAATATTATTTTTCAAATCATGTTCACTTTATGTTTTTGAAGTGAAACTTCTTTAGAATCGTTGTGATTTCAAAACGGGTGCAACGGAAAAAACGGCAGGTAAGAGACACAAATATACCTAGTCTTGCCATAAATATTGTAATAAAGAAAAAAAATATTTTTTTAACTGCAAATAACATATATTACTTTTACAGTGTGTTAGTT
>NJDD01001953.1:298377-310137 GCA_002245505.1 Calephelis nemesis | reverse complement strand
GACAGATTCGAAATTCAAATGTAATATTTTTTTATTTTTAAGTGTAACAGTATTTATGGCCAGACTAAGTATATTCATCTCATTCTTTTGCAGGTAAGAGACACAAATCTTTTTTCATTCATCACAATCTTTTGTCGATTTACTGAAGTTTCACTTTTATCTTGTGTGAATCGCACACATACCTTTTTTATTTCTCTTTTTTTTTTGTTCTTTTTTTATTACATTAAGGAAATAATGAATTTAAGAATTATCTTGGGAAACACGCCACTTAGATATCTATAGGCTACTTCGAGCTTAGCACGGCTTCATCTTTACCCTAAAAAATATATATTATATAAGCTGTCAAATCGCCAACTCGGGGTTACTGTTTATATACAAAAAAATTAAATTTACTTGTTTGTGCCTCTTTTTATTTCTTCGAGAATATGGGCGTGAATATATTTTATTTTAAAATGTAAAACCTATCAAAGTATAATTTTTGTAAATATTACTTTACGTAAATAAAAAATTAAAACTTATATTTTGTGTCGACACTCGGTATTTTACCGATATAAAATCAATGAAACATATAACTAAAGTGCTGAGTGAAATGCGTTAATTATTAAATAATAATATATAGGGTGTTAAGCGCGTGTTTGGATAGACAAATATCACTTGGAAAACTTCCGAGAAAATAGAAGTTTATAAAAGTTGTTATTATTTTTTATTTATTAAAAAAATGTAATAAATTCTCTCAAAACATTTATTTATTAATATTTTAATACGGTAAATAAGTGCAATACAAATAAAATTCATTTAAAGTTGCTGTTTGTATGAACAAAAACGTTATTATAACACTGCAGGCCACTTGCACATTCCGGGCTTAAATTTAAAATTTAACCCAAGTTAGAAGCTAACTCAGAGTTAACAGTGTTTCCAAACGATGCCATCTTTTCACCATGTTCGTTTGTCCTGCCATGCGCTTAACACCCTGTATGTCAAGTAAATCTATAATACCTTACTACATTACATTTATATTTATAATTATTACATGATAACCCCGAGTTGGTCCGGGTTCCTTTGTAGAATAGACCATCTGCCTTCCTGGGAGGCAGCTCGTAAAAGGCGAGCATAGGCTTTCCGTCACTAACACCGTGACATCCGACTAGGTGGTAGAATTTCGCAGCGACTCACCCGGATTTGTACCACCGCCTTACCTATTTCTGCCGCCATAACGTCATGACGTGTTCCGGTTCGGAGGGTAATGTAGCCGGTAAACTTCCTTTTGCTCGAGGCCTAACATCCCGGCCTCTGGTTGGCAACGCACCATTACCACCTTTGGTGTCTCTAGGCGGCGGGAATTTCTTACCATCAGGAAATCCGTCTGCTTGTTTGCCTTCCGATGTCATAAAAAAAACATTTATCATTATTCCTTACGACCCACTATTACCATTTATATCATTCATGTTCTTTCATATTGGTACTTACGCGTAACATCCTTAAGTTTATCATAATGCTTGGCAAATGCCCGTGATGTTAATAAAAATATAATGAGGTTGCTCAGCAAGATGAGCGCCACAGGCCCATAAAAATAAGGCAAGGCCGCTTGGTCCGCTATAAAAGTTATAAATAAAGGGCATTAGTGTAATGATTAGAACGGTGTAAGAGAATAAAACTTTTTATAGTTATTTATGCTTAAATCTATATTTGGGTGTGACTTTTATAACTAAATATTTATTACTGAAATTTATTTATATTAAAATGCCTTTATCGTTGTAAAACTTGCTTGTCCTTTTATCTATTTATTTCTAATAATATTCGAAGCAAATGGATTTGTTTTTGACCGGTTTTCAAGTAAATTCGTTGTGATTATTTCTGCTTAAAGCTATATTTGAGCGATACATATATTCTCTTAAAATGTTTATTTATTTATATTTTAATACAGTAAAATAGTGCAATACAAATAAAATTTATAAGCTTATGTTTCTAAAAACAAAAAAGTTAAAACACAAACCGAACTATTAATAAACGTGATTTAGGGTAGTTGTAAAATTAAGTTGTAACTATAGTCTGTATCACAGTGTCATTGTTGAAATGAATTGAGTTACATAAATACCTAATGGTATATTATTTTGAAACATCTGTTATTTTGTCTGTTTGTTCTATGGTTGTAATCTACATAGCACATACACTAACGTTTACCAAATGATCGACCGATATATGGAATATGTAAAAAAATAAATATTTCATTTTGCTTATTTAATTTTAGATTCTATACTTAGAAGTGACTAAAAGTCCTTTGCTACCTATTATTCATGTTATTTTAGACTTATTGTTAAATATTATCATTAATTTTAGCCCGTTTATTTGATTTGAATAATTAAAAAAAATACTAAACTGTAAGGTGTTCTGGCAGAGATCGCTCTGAAGTGATAAGACCGCCTTTGTGCATTTAAGTTAAATATTATTAGTGAAATGTGTGTACTATTTTAAATTTTGGTGTATAATAAAGTGTGTACATTCATTCGTACATTCTTTCATTCATTCATTCATTAAACTGACTTTGACAGGACATGCAGTTAACAGATGCTATATGCTACTTTTTGCCTTCGTAATTTACAAGATAAACTAAAAATAAACATTTATTAATGAATCGTATTTGACCACAGACTGAGTGAGCGAATATGGTTTCCGTGGTAGAACTATCTGACTTTTAAACCCAGCTATTGAAATAGAAATATTTATAAATATACTTACTTTTGAACCAACAACCTTTGACTCCAAAATTAGGTTTAAGGTAAGTACTAGGGACTGCGGGTGACAAGTCCATAGTAATTGTTATTACTAGAAGAACCACTGGTAATATAATAGCATATGCCGAGTACCAGGCAAATCTTCTTCTCATACTTCTTCTGCTAACTTTAGAAGCAATATATCGCCTGAAAAGTTATGTATTTTAATATCTTGCCTTGATAATAAAATAAATAAATAAATATCCCTGGACAAATCATACAAATTGAATCTAACCCCAAAGTAAGCAAATTATATGCTTGTGTTATGGGTGTTAGTCAACGATATTAATACATATAAATACTTAAATAGATACCAGAATAAATATAATAGACAGCCAGACCTGGAAATGCAGACATCTAAATGTTCATCACACAAATGCCTGTCCCCGTCGGGAATCGAACCCAAGTCTCGCGGTTGGTTGATGTAGTTAATCGTGTACGCTAGCCACTCTATCAACGAGGCAGTCAAATAATAAATAATAAATATCCTTATACAAGTTACACTAATTGCATCTAACCCCAAAGTAAGAAAATTATAGAGAACGAACGAGTTCGAACGAACCAAAGAACGAGTCTAATATATAGAAATACACAAATGCCTACCCCCATCGGGAATTGAACCCGAGCCACGCAATTGGTCTACAAAGTCAATAGCTCTAAGGGATCTCCTTCGACAACCGAGGCCATTTTTGAACTTCGACCTTAGAAAGACTTAATATTTTACTAAAGTAGCGGCACACTATGATGGCCGATTTGACATGTAACATTAGTGATGTCGATGTCAATTTATTATCCATAAAAATATAACCAAGTGTGAGCCCCATTTATATGTTTTGCTATGACAAGTAAAACTATTTCAAAATTTGAAAAAAAGAAAACTTTATTTTTTAATGATACACAACCGTCAAATCGGCTATCATAGCGTGCTGCTACTGTTACAACAAGCTGCTTATTACAAAGATAACAGCATATTTTGCATATTTCATAATGGATTTGGAATTCGAACAAACAGACTGATCTCATGATGTTAAGAAATAATTAAATATCCCTGGACAAATTACACAAATTGAATATAACCCCAAAGTAAGCAAATATCTGCCCCCGTCGGGAATCAAACCCGACCCTCGCGATTGGTCGCTGGAGTTAGGCCTGTACGCTATTCCCTCAACATCAGATACTTATGTTTAAAAACCCCAAATCAATAATTTTTAATGGATCTAAGCTATTACCATAGAATAAGTACGTAAAGTCTATTACTTAATAAAATTGTTAAATGAATATAAAAATAAACTTACCGTACGTTCAAGTAAGTATCAAAACACATAACATTCAGCCAGAAGAAGCAAGATACGAATGAAAACTGTATGAGGTACGCTGAAAAAAAAAACGATAACTAAACTATTTATTGCAATGGGCACACATTTTTAGGTCGGGTGTTTGCTGAAAAATAGACATGACTGATTGATGCTTTATTTTTGTTATTCTTATGTTTTAATTTTATACTCGTAGTTTAAAAAAAATGTCGATGCACATAATTTGTATGATCTCTGATTCTGATTCTGATTTTGACCGGTCCTAAATTATTTACATCATCTTGTTTAATAGTACATTTTAATATATACAAATTACGTGTCACGTTATTAGTCCGCGATGGACTCCTAAACTGCTTAACCGTTTCAATTAAATTTACACACAACTTGTTAGATAGGGTAGCTAATATCTCAATTTATGATCAAAAAAATTACCATCCGAGCGAATCCGAAACAGGCACCTAGTTCTTTATTATAACATTTATTACATTTTTATTATTTTAGTAATTTGGCATTTTTATGACATTTATTTCACAAATGTTACTTTATTTTAATGAATTGCAATCATATTTACATTTGAAATACTGCTGTGGTTACTTTGAAACTTATACAATTATTTGTTAACAATTGCAATGATGTTTAATGGATATTTCTGTTTGTGGATTCTCTCTGTCTAAAAAAATGTATGTATATACTAACTAGCTGCCCGTTCCGGCTTCGTTCGGTTGTCAATTTTTTTACCATAAATTGAGATATAAGCTATCTTATCTCTCAAGTTGGATCGAACTGCACATGGTGTGCGAATTTTATTATAATCGGTTAAGTGGTTTAGGAGTCCATTGAGGACAAACATTGTGACACGAGATTTATAAATATTAAGATTATAATATGAAATTTTTTCGTTATGAGTTTTTTGTATTTCGCAGCGACTCGCACGGATTTGTTTCACCGCCTTACCTATTCCTGCCGCAATAACGTCTGTGCTTGCCGTTAACGTATTCCGGTTCCGAGGATAAGCTTTTGGTCGACGTGTAAAACATTTTTTATGATATTGGAAGGCAAACAAGCAGATGGTTTTTCCGATGGTCAGAAATTCAGACCGCCTAGAGACAACAAAGATGCTAGTGATGCGTTGCCAACCTGAGACTGGGATGTTGGCAAAAGCAAAAGTAAGTTTGGCGGCTACCTTATCCTCAAAACTGGAATTCGTCAACTGCAACCAAGAACTACGAGGAGAACGAGAAATAAGTACGGCAGTGGTACCAATCCAGGCGAATCGCTGCGAAAGTTTAAAAAAAAAGACAGAATGACTAAGTATCCTAACCCAGAAGGAACACAAAAAGAACAAAAATTTTGATAGAAAATGTAATAAAGTAAGATTTGTAGGCGATAATTGGTCCTACGGGATATGTCTTGTGTATTGTACCTAATATAGATACGTATTTTAAAGTACGGAATACATGAAGAGTTTATTATTATTAAGAGAAAAAGAAGAAAATGAATGAAATGAAAAAAATTGATAGTAAAAATTATTTAAATTTAAAAAAAAGTGCAACCGACAACATTGCTATAATGAATCGTACAAACAAAAATGACTACTATTAATTATAGCTCAAAAACCACTTAACAAACCTTGATAACATTTAAATAGGATCACCCAAAAATAACCTATGTAACATAACCATAGTAAAATTGAGAAACTACCTTTTCTATAAAGATACATCCTATTATTAATACAACAAAATATGCGATAGTTTGTCTGTCTGTTTGTTTATTTGTTACTTCTTCACGCAAAAACTGCTTTACCGATTTTCATGATATTTGGCACACACACAGAGAGTAACTTAGATTAACACAAACGATAGTATTTATCCCGAAAATGTTCCTGTGGGACCAATAACCACGCGGGCAACAGCTAGTTAAACATAATCCTCAGCTTACAACGCATTATGATTTTGATTAGGGGACGGTAAGAAAAAACAAAGAAACCCAAAGAAAATCAAGTAGAAGAAAGTTGTCGCCTATTAACATTAGTTGTAAGCATAAATAACATGTCACATTGCCAACTGTCTCATATTGCTCTCGTAGGAAACGTTTTCCTCAACCGTAAGCATTTAGAGCTACAACTTTATATAGGTAGACCTTTTCCTTTTGCTTGTATATGTAGTTGTTTAATATATAAAAATAAATGCCACTTTTCGTTGTAATTTTATAACTCAAGAACGGGTTCACCTATCCAAACCAAATGTTTAGGCTTTGTTCGGACTATTTAGTAGATGGTTTATGTGAAGTTTGCATAAAATCGGTCGAGCGGTTCCTCATTTATCACATTTTTGTAACAAATGAATTCAATATCGCCTCTGTGGTCTAGCGGTTCGGATGTTGGACTTGAATGCATGAGGTCTCGGGTTCGAATCCCGGATCGGGCAACAAAAATGAAATTGGTTTTTTCCAATTTTCTAATAAAAAAAATGTTGGTCGGGATTAGAAATGTGCCCGGTTGGCGATAGGCTTGCCACCTATCACATTGTGGGACTTCGGCTAGTCGTGGGTGCCCTGGTTGTGCCTCTGCCTACCTCTTCGGGGATATGGGCGTGAAGATACTTTTTTTTATGAATTCAATAAGTGGCGGATCATTTTGTTGGTAGGTATTTTTCAGTCAAATCCAAACTAATTTTAGATGACAGCACAATCCCCGCTATCATGTTGAAATTTTTTTCAGTTGTTTTTTTTTTCTTTTGGTGTGTTATACCATTCATACGGTCATATAAGTAGCGAAGCACTTACCGAGCCTTTTTAGGGCCGCGCCGTTACTTAATTGTTGATGAAATTCAAATTACAGAATATACCAACTGCTAGGCAGCTCGTAAAAGGCGAGCAAACGCTTACCGTCACTAACACCGTGACATCTGACTAGGTGGATGAGTATCGCAGCAACTCGCCCGGAATGATACCACCGCCTTACTTCAGCACTCTATTAGTGCACTCTATTACCACAACACTCTATTAGTAAATTTCAATATTATACATAAAAATTGAGTATTTTTCCCGATTTACCAGGATTCCATTATCAAATTCAAAGTTAGTGGTGGTAGGACCATCTCAGAAGTACACCCTCTCAAGGAAAATCATTTTGAAAATAGATTTTTCAATGATAATGGAAGGCAAGCAGACGCATTCCGTGATGGTAAGAAATTCACGCCGCCTAGAGACACCAAAGGTGGTAATGATGCGTTGCCAACCTGAGACCAGGATGTTGTGCCTGAAGCAAAAGTAAGTTGACCGACTACTTTATCCTCCGAACTGGAATTCGTCAACGGCAACCATTGGACGTTACGGCGGCAGGAACAGGTAAGGCGGCGGTACCAGTCCGGGCGAGTCACTGCAAAACTCTACCACCTAGTAGGATGTCACGGTGTAAGTGACGGTAAGCCTATGCTCGCCTTTTACGTGCTGTCTGGTAGAAAGGCAGATGACCTATTTTGCAAAGGAGCCCGGAACAACAAATGTGAATGACAACATACATATAAGCAACCCCTTTTTGTAAAGTCAATTAAGAAACACAAGAATTGCATTGCATTGCCAACCTGTGGATGGGGTGAAAAGTCCCTTGCGTTTCAATGGCTGTACCCAACATTCCAAACCGGAAGCTGTCGTTACTACCGCTATAAGTATTAGTCACAGTTTGTGACAAATGGACTAATTTTCGCCTCGTGTAAGCTTTTTAGGAAAAAGGTTGGCATATAAACCGACTTCAAAAAAGATGAAGTTCTCAATTCGATTTTGTTTTTTTTTTGTTATTTGAATGTTAGTTCGTTGATTATTCGGCCAATTTGAACGATCTTTTTTTGTAAAGGAAGGAGGAAGGAAAGATTCTTATTTGAAAAGGTTTGTTTCGGAGTGATTTCATATAAATTAGATCATGGTTCAGCTGGTTTTTGAGTAATACATACAGCATACATTTTTGTCAATGTAACAACCATCATCATTAAGTACTAATCATCAACTACTTCTACTAAAAACAAATACTACTAGTAGAATGTTGATAAAGTTTACGTTTACGTAATCTCGGAATCTTTAGTTAACTTTCAAAAACAGAACAGTTTTTGCATTTTTATTGCGCTTAATTATGTTTTCTTAAGAAATGGAATCAACACGTAATATTAATGTTTACTAGTGATCGTCTAGTGACCGAAATTTGACCATAATAAATTTTAATTTGATATAAATTATTTAAAAAAACTAATTTTCAAACATTATTAAGATACTACTGTCAAATATCTTTTTGATAAAAAACGCCATCTTGATTTATCAAAATCAACTTCTTTTTTCCAAACACTATGAATATAGTTTGTGCGCCATTTGTCATCTTTTATAGTTATCAATACATTTGTTGATGTATATCAAATGCACAGTAGTAGGTGTTATGTTTTATTTTTTAATTTAATGCACTTTATAAGCGTCATTAAAATATTAGCGTTCTGCACTTCTCCTACGCATAAATTACAAGTGTGCCAAATTTCGTACTCCTCGGTCCTCGCAATTTTCGTAAAAAGGGGTCGAAAATTTTTCTTCACGTATTAATATTATGATAGCTTACCCATTATTGTACAAGCTGTTGTTGGAAACGCATGTCCGGCTAGTTGTGTTGTGGCTAAGCATGTGAATGCCACAGCCAAACATACAGAATGACAAGCTAGTGCTTTCCCATGGGTATCCCTCAATTCGGTGATGAACAAGTAAACACCAGCTGTGGCTAATAGAAATGGAACTGATATTATTAGACCTGTAACAAAATAAAACAATATTAGTGATTACAAAAAAATAAAATAGTGGTTAACTTTTTAGTGTAAAAATGAAAAAAACACTTTTGAATTTAAAATCAACAAAGCTGACAAAAACCACCTTCAATTTAATATTATGATCCTACTAATGTTTGCGAGAGTTTGTATGTTTATTTGTTTGTTTGTTTCTCCTTAACGCAAAAACCTCTAAATTAATTTCAACGAAATTGGGCCCACACATAGAGGTTCACTGGGATTAAGACGGAATTGTTTTTATCCCGAAAAAATGTTCCTGTAGGACCATTAACCAGGTGTGCAACGCCGCGGGCAATAGCAGTAAGTAAATTATTATCCATGGACAAATAACACAACTTAATCTAACCCCAAAGTAAGCCATTTATATGCTTGTGTAATGGATGTAAGTCAACTATACTAATACATAGAAATACTTAAATAGATACCGGAATAAATTTAATAAAAATCCAGTACCGGAAACACAGACATCTAAGTGTACACAAATACCTGCCCCCGTCGGTAATCGAGCCCGAGACTCGCGGTTTGTCGGTGGCGTTAGGCATGTGCGCTAACCCGTCGATTAACGTGGCAGTCACATTACTAGTGGTCACAAAGGTCTTGAAAGGGCATGCTCCGTTGGTTCGGTCAAGTGAAAAGAATGAAAAGAAAATATTGAGAAAACAGATATACAATTCGAATATAATTTGGGCACCCGGGGAAAAGCCGGGTCGACATTCCATGCGACATTCAAATCGCTCAAGTTTGGTCCGAGAGTGGTGTCAAGAGTCTCTGAAACCAGAGTGTGGTATAAAAAGGGTAACGAATGTGGAGGAAGCCAGAAAAGTCTGTAAAGCTCGTAACATTTGGCGCTAGATACACCCTGCCTACCTCGTAAGAGACTTAGCGTGAAGATATGTATGTATATGCAAAGGATTTTATTAGCGCTTCAATTTTTTTTCTATGTAAAAATGAAAATCTTTACGATTTAAGTGCAGGAAACCTGATAAAAATCAACTTTATATTTATAATCAAAACTAAGTATTTGCCTTTATTTTATTTGAATTCCATGAGCAATTCGAGGCTTTCTGGCTAAGGGAGATCTCTGAAGCTTACGTTTAGTTCACAAATCAATTTAAATACAAAGAATATAGAACATATTATAACATTCGACTTTAAGTCGGTCAAAAAATGCGGGCAACCGTACCAACTAATACGTACAAAATAAATTTAAAATGGAGGTTCCAAACAATACATTTAGTTTAGCAATATAGAATAATTAAAATAGAAACTTTTATACTTTTAGGCAAAACTCATTAGTATTTGAGCCATATTTGAACGAACTAAACATTTGAGCAGAAACTAAATTGTCTGGAATGTAATTACAGAAATGCGATGGCTATTATCTACAAACCCTTTAGCCCCGTTTTAGAAATTAAACTGACCCTTCTTATTTCTGATAACATCTTTCTATTAAGCGAAAATCAGACTTGTGTTTAGTATTGTAAAAGGTTTTTATTTATCTTTTTTATGTTAGATTTAAAATACTAATACAAAATTACAAAAAAAACAAAAACAAATTGTAATTATGAAAATCTTTATTCATATTAGGGCATATAAAAAAAGTATATTCACGCCCATATCCCCGAAGAGGTAGGCAGAGGCACAACCATGTTCCCCACGACTAGCCGAAGATACTAAGTCCTACAAAGTGATAGTCAGCAAGCCTATCGCCAACCGGGCACATATCCAATACCGAGCAACATTTTTTTTTATTAGAAAATTGGAAAAACCACATTTCCTTTTTGTTGCCCGACCTGGGAATCAAACCCGAGACCTCATGAAGTCAAGTCCAACACCTAGATCACTAGACCACAGAGGCAATACGGGAAAAGCAATCTGTATACATTAAAATATCACCACTAATGATAAAATTACCTGTAGCGTAAGCAACAAGCGTCATCGATGTTTTAGTTTCCTCCAGAGGTGATTCAAAACACACCAAAGGCAAGGTTATTCCAGCAGGATTGGATTCATTCCAAAAAGTTTCCATACAGAAGTCCCTGGTACCGAGCAACGGGGGTTTACTGAATGGCGCGAATAGGGACCCGTTGAATAGGAGGTAGAACTCATCCTCGCTCACTCTGTCCGGTTCCAATTTGTACCTACAACATTCAAAATGTTATTATATAGTTTAACCTAGACGCAACTTAAATATAACTTAGGTGTAATGCTATATTTTTAATGTGATTATAATAAAAAAGTGCGTCAAAAAGTGAGGGCTGAGTCACCCTCATCACATAGGGGTATGAAAAATAGATGTTGGCCGATTCTCAGACCTACTCAAAATGCTCACAAAATTTTATTAGAATCGGTCAAGCCGTTTTAGAGGAGTTCAATCACGCACACCGCGACGCGAGAATTTTATATAGCACTAGCCTATATTATAATATAGCCTATTCCTATTTTTTATAGGAGACTAGCTGCTCCGGCAGACGTTGTTTTGCTACTCGTTTTCAATGTGATTTTACTATACAAATTTAAGGGTGAGTCACCCTTGTCACTTAGAGGAATGAAAAATAGAGGTTGGCCGATTCTCAAACCTAATCAATATGCGTACAAAATTTCACGAATATCGGTCGAGCCGTTTCGGAGGATTTCAATTACTCTACCGTGACACGAGAATTTTGTATATTAGATATAGAGCCGTTTGAACCTTAGGGGACTTTACTCCGAACTTATTAATAAGATGGTAAAGGTTTGCTACTGTAACTTTCATATATTTTCTGTTAATGTCAAGCGATATGAAGTTATCCGGATCGGCTAGTACATTATAAATATAACAGATTGTCATGAAGAGCAACTAATGTCTATCATTCTTAT
>NJDD01001953.1:287513-298372 GCA_002245505.1 Calephelis nemesis | reverse complement strand
TATTGTATCACCGTTATCTATTTTTCAATCTACAATATAAAAATGAATTTGTTGGTAGGCGCATAACTTATGAACGAATGGACCGATTTGGCTAATTATTTTATTACTGTGTTAGTTATTATTAAGAGACGGTTCTTATGAAAAAAAAACCGGGAAATTTACAGGGAAAATGGAAAAATAATACTTTATTATTTTCCATACTGAACGGGTGAAACAAAGTTCGCCGGGACAGCAAGTTTATTATTTTTTAATTTATTTACCTGTCATACAAGCAAGGATTCCCAACTATGGTTTCGAAGACATTGCTATCATAACTCCATATATGAGTTTCGTTGGCTTTGTGGAAGATTGGCTGGAACGTCAGGGTAGACCTTGTACACACTGACTTCACTTTACCATCTTCATAGGTTACACTCAAGTTCTGACCACTGGCACAGCATTTTGGGACAACTGGTAGCTGTTTCTTGACTTCTTCTTCCTGAGAACAATAAAAAATCTCCATCAAATTTTCAGGCTGTTATTGGTGGAAGTTCTGCCCCTTATCCTTGTGGTAACGTTGATGAAAGAAAATATGTTACTGCTTAAATTGTATCCCCGTGTTGGTCCGGGCTCCTTTGCAGAATAGACCATCTGCCTTCTTGTGCCAGGCAGCTCGTAAAAGGCGAGCATAGGATTGCCGTCACTAACATCATGACATCTGACTAGGTGGTAGAGTTTCGCAGCGACTCACCCGGATTGGTACCACCGCCTTACCTATTCCTGCCGCCATAACGTCATGACGTGTTCCGGTTCGGAGGGTAATGTAGCCGGTAAACTTACTTTTGTTCGAGGCCTAACATCCTGGCCTCTGGTTGGCAACGCACCATTACCACCTTTGGTGTCTCTAGGCGGCGGGAATTTCTTACCATCAGGAAATCCGCCTGCTTGTTTGCCTTCCAATGTCATAAAAAAAACACTTTGCCTTCCTGAAGCATCCTCTATAGTGATGGGGAAAGAATATCGTAACTCATTAGCTATATTTCTTACCCCAATACTACCATTAATGTGGCAGAATGTCACCGTAGTATTTCAAATAGGAGGCAGTCGGCAATGTTCCGTAAAACACTTAAAATTTTATCATCAGCTTGGAATCGCACCAATAACATTTTTTGGTTACCATGTAAGTGATTAATTTTAGGAAGTCCAACTGCTGATTCGTTTAATTAAATTAAAAAAAACAGTAAAGCGCTAACTGTGCTTCAATTTGTTATCCATATGACAAATTATGAAATTATAGTCAAATCCCTCTAAATATGCATATCACATATGTGTGTGTCCACACAATCCCGACATCTATACGAGATGAGCCAAAGTTAAGGTCCTATACTTAGTCAGCCAGAAGAGCCAATCACCGCGCTCCCCCGTTCCATGATTACTATGAAATATTGCGCTCTAAAGTAAACGTCTTTAGCGACAAATCACTATTTTTGACACTATAAAATTAATTTGAAAATAAGTATAAAAACTGAAACACATATCTTTTAAGTATAGTACTTATCTATGTTTATGTTAAATCTGGTGTCGATATTTTCATAATTAAAGTAGACAGTTGGGTTTTGTTTTCAAAAAAGGGTTAACTTTTTGATTTTTTTCTATCGAGCAAAGTGAAATGAATCGTGTTTTGGAAACACTAGCCTTGTAAAGCATATTTATGTTAATCTTGTGTATTTTGTCACCAAGATCCATGATTGCTTTGTATGAAAAAAACATTATACTGCTGACGTATTTTAGCGTATATGGACCCTTAATACATAGCTTTTTAAAACTTGTATAGAAGGAGATTATAGATACGACTGTATGTTTTTAGCATGTTTATTCCGCCTGATTGAACAGCACCTCTAGTTCTATCTAAAAGAGCTAAATTTTCAAGTAAAGGCGATTTAGATTTCGATACGTAAATTACCTAAAGGAATTTAAAGTAACTCAAGGTACAAGATGTATGCTCAAAAATGGATGATCCTTCTATACATCACAGGAAAAGATTTTAAAACATCAATCTTCATATACATCGCATTGATGATGTTGTCGAAGTACTTGCAAATGTATATAAAGCATATTATCCACACCTCATACTATTATTTAACATTATAAATGGAAAACTCTATCTGTTACTCTTTCACGGCTAAGTCGCTGAACCAACTGTGATAAAGTTGAATCGTATATAGGTAAAGACCCGACTTGAAACATACAATACATTTATTTTTAAAAATCAACAACTAGCTACTGTTATGGTATATGATAGTTTGAATGAAAATCTATGCTACGCTGACGAAGTCGCGAATAAACTGTTAGTTAAACAAAATTCAAAAATCGAACTTGATAAAATTCACATAGCCTCATCACCTTTCCAAAAAAATAAACGACAAGTCGTGACACCCAAATTTTTTTTGATGTTGGAAGGCAAACAAGCAGTCGGACTTGCTGATGGTAAGAAATTCACGCCGCCTACAGCCAACGTTGCCAACCTAAGGCCGGGGCGTTAGGCCGCGAGCAAAAGTTTTTGGCTACCTTACCCTCAGAAAATCAAAAAATTAAAATTAGTCTTGATTTTTTTAGTTGTTACTACCATATACAATCATTAATTTTTTTTATAATAATATATTGCCAACCTCGTGGTTTCACAACTTCACTGGACTTTCCCGCTTTAAAACGGCAGTACTGTACCTATTCGCAATTAGGCCTACTATATTATAACAAGCAATTTAAAAGGACAAATTAATTGCGATGTCATATCAACGGTGATTAATGTTCAGATATGACTTCCATCTAATAAAAATTCAGGACAAGTATTTGAACTTTTGATATATTCATGGTAGAAAGGCTGAGGTTAGGTGACGTAAGATGCCTTTAAATTGGTCACGCAAAAGATAAATCCTTTGTAGGATCTTCAGACTTATTTGATATTGCGAAGTCACATTTAAGGCCTAATGACCTTACATCAGACCCTTGGCTTCCAACTTCGTAATATTTCATGCAAGTAAAATGTGAATAAGATAAAAAAGAAACTTAAGAACAAGATTTTACTGGTTTTCGTGTAAAGGATCTGCAGTAAAGTATTTTCATAAAATCATGCGCCACTTTATAAAAAAACAAGTATGGACTTTTCAAGTAACATTTGTACTTTTCCGTAGTATAATTGATTTAATTATTTTTATCTTCAGTTTCAAATCCGTAAAGAAGCTGTAAAAAGCTATGTCAGATAAGTGTAAAAGAAAGCGTTAAAATATAGTAAATTGTGGAAAAGTACAAGTGTTAATTAAAAAGTATATATACAATGGAATATGTCAGATATAAGAAGTATAAACTAAAAAATGAAGTATTTTAATGATTGCGCTAATATATTAAGTAGCGTATAAAGGAACGTATTACTTTTATAAGTTTAAATACAGTAATCTGAAGGTACTTCTTGAAAACTCAGCCTCACTTTGGCAAAGCACCATTACCGATTTCCCAAAAATATATACAAGCATCATTGTAGGAAAAGGATTCCCCGTGTGGTCCGGACTTCTTTGCACAATAGCCCATGTGCCTTCCTGCCAGGCAGCTTGTAATGGCGAGCATAGACTTTCCGTTACTAGCACCGTGTCATCTGACTAGGTGGTAGACCTATCTGACTATCATTAACACCGTGACAACCTACTAGGAGGTAGAGTTTCGCAGCAACTCGCCCGGATTGGTACCAAAGCCTTACCTATTCCTGCCGTCATAACGTCATGCTTGCCGTTGATGTGCTCCAGTTTGGAGGGGAAGGTAGCCAGTAAACTTATTTTTGATCGAGGTCTTGACGACCTTGACATCATATCAAGTAGGTAAAGTAGTAAACAAGCTCAATAAGCCTAGTACCCCAGTACATTTAAGGTGTCTTTAGGCCAAAGTTGTCTTTTACCATCAAGAGGTTGGTCCCTGTATTAATTCACAAAAATATCTGCAAATCATTTCGAAATTACAATGAATCAATATTTTACAATGCATATTATTACGAAAGTTTATTAAAATACTCAAAAGTGCTTATCATTACAAAACTTTTAAAATTATATGCACATAAGCAAATGTAATAGAATAGAAATTATAATTTAAATCGAGTTTTAGAGCAGCAATTTATGGAAATCCCCTCCATGATTTCATAAGTAAATTAGAATAGGAATTACCGCGTTGGTATGATTTTATGTTGATTTTAAATAGTTCATACTTACTCGTTTATCAGCCGTTAATTAAGTAATCAAGTGACGATCGAAAGTAAGTACAGTAAGCGACAAAAATCTTCAATCAAAAACACTTTAGCACTTGTTTGGAAACAATTGGAAAACAGTGAAATAAATATATATTTTTGTCATATAGATACGAGGCGATGAACGAGCTAAGAAGTAACAGGAACTAAGCTTTATGTTGGCAATATCATAAGTAACACAATATTCTACTGATTATTGAATCAGACATTAATGTTAATAATTAATAAGGCTCTACATTAATTCAATGTAAATTATAAAAAAAAAACAGAAAACTGTATTATAATTTGGGAGTACAAATGAAAAAAACTATAACTGAACCTCATACTAATAAATACATCACGAAAATATTTGTTTACCTTCTGCGTATGATAAATAGATATTTATATTTATACTTATACTTATTCAAAATAAATAATAAATTCCTGGCCTTTACCAAAGATAATACTAATATCTGCCAATACTAACTCAACAATTTCTACCATTTAATAATGAGAAGAATGGGACAAAATGCATTATACAGTACTAAATAGTAATAGTTATGACATTAACTATAAGACTACATATTTCAAAGGTACGTACTTAGTTTTAAGTTTTAGTGTTTGTGTAGAGACAAAAAATACAGCTAAATCAAAGAATACCAACTCAAGCAAGTTGCTGCAAAAGTACCTACTTTCCTTTCCAGTAACATATTGAGAAAAGAAGCAGGTCTCTTTTTCCTCGTCATTATCATCATATTTACAGTGTTAATCCAGGTTGCTCCTTACGTTTATGTGTAGGTGTCTAGACATTGCTTTTTTTTAAACCACATACTAGTGAAAAAAATGTTTTTATTTAACACTAGCTTCCGCCCGCGACTCCGTCCGCGCGGCTGTCGGTATAAAACTGAAAAATTAAGATTTTTTTTCTACGTATTTTTTCCAGGATAAAAAGTATTCCATTTTATGCCCAGGATAATAAGGTATCATTACACCAAGTTTCATCGAAATCGAACAGTCAGTTTTAACGTGATGCCTGAACATACAGACAGACTGGCAATTTTTTTAACCACATATTTGGGTTGGGTATCGATATATATATATCGATCCAGTAACATCCCCTGCTATTTATTTTTTCAATATTTACAATGTACAGAATTGACCCTTCTACAGATTTATTATATGTATAGATTAGTCACTAAATATGGGTAAGAATAAAAATTAAATAAATCATTATGACTGTACCTCAACCAATGTAATGAGTAGATTCTGAATTATATTAGGAATGCAGTTATCATCTTCACTTTAGTGCGTGAATGTATTAATATCCTAACATTTAGTACCCAGTTTATCTACCAGCTCATAGAAGAAAATCTTAATTATTCTCGCCTGTGTTCAGCAAAGTTTAATACATGATAGTGTTCCTTTTTAACAGAATCCAAAAAAAAAGTTCTCAATTCGGCCGATATTTTTTTTTATATGTACGATTTCTCCGTGGTTTCTAAATCGATTTACGTAATTCTTTTTTTGTTCGATGCGGAATAGTTTCGAATTGGGACCATAAAAAATATTTAGATAGGCTTATTAATTTTTCATTTTACGAGCATTTTTTACTTATTTTTACCTACCCTGATGTTTATCTATATTAATAATTTCGTCAAGGGGAGACTCGATAAAACCGTACCTGAATAATAAAACAAACAAAAATAATGATTTCGAGTCGACAACATGTATCCGCAAAGTTCGGATTGTCGAGTATTTTGTTAAATCCTAAATGTGTTGACAGACGAATCACAGTCGCCATCTTGGGTACCTAGTTAATAAACGTTCCGTTTTAACACATCCCCTGCGTCGCGCCATAAAAGTATTGTGTCTGTGTAAAACGAAACGTCTTGTCGGAATTATTGAGTGAATGTTATCAAAATCACAGAATATATAAGAGTACTGTAGTTCAAAATTAATTATTTATTTTTCTTCAGTCGTTTCGCGAAAATATAGTTTTTGACACTTTTTTATGATATACTACTATATACCTATTTACTATCTAACTATTTGTTCTGAGATTGGCACATTGCGATCACAGTCGTATATAAAATACTAACCATGACCATAAAAGAGGAAAATTTAGTTTAAATGTGATTTAGTTTTGTATAGTGATCACAACGTTGACAGCTGAATTATTGTCTCCTTTTATAGGAAGTTTGTTATCAGACAAATCTCCCGATTTTTTTTAATTAAAATAAATCATATCAGCAATAAACTAAAAAGTAAAAAATAATATAGATTTAATATTAATTATACACTACCTATTATTTATATGTGCCATATACATTTACTTCAAATATAATTATTAGTTTAATTAGTTTTTAATTTAGTTATTTTTATGTATTCGTAAAAAATAACCACATCCATATTTATGTAGGTACCTATATTATATAATGTACACTAGTATTGTAAATACGAAAGTCTGTTTAGGTACATGTATAGCTATTGCTCTTTCATGGCTAACCCGCTAAACTGGTTTTGATTAAATTTGTTATGAACATAACCAAAGATCTGAGTTCAAACATAGGCTATTTTTTTTAAAAATAAACCCTAAATTGCAACAGGGGATGAAATTCGTAACTATTATTAGTAGTTTTCGTTAAACGAAGTCGCTGAACCTATGGGCGCCAGCAGGCGGATGCAAGGGCGTGCAACTGCACCCCCTGTCCGGAAAATAAGTACATATATCTTCACGCCAAGTCCCTTACGGGGTAGGCAGAGAGTATCGAGTGCCAGACCTCACGATCCTGACAAACCTGTCTTGCTTCCTTCACATTCATTACCCTTTTCATACAAACACGCTGGTTTTGGAGACTCTTGACACTACCCACGGATAATATCCGATTGATCTGATCGTGAAATGTCAGCCTTGGTCTCCCCGGGTACCTACATCCATCCACATTCGCATTGTATATCTGCTTTGTCAATCTTTCATCTGTCATTCTTTCCACATGCCCGAACCAGCGGAGCATGCCCTTTCGCATTTTAACACCAACACTTTCTTTCGATCCCACTCTTTCTCGGATCTCACTGTTACGAATGCGGTCAGCGAGCGTTACACCACAGATTTTCCGTAGTGCTCTCATTTCGACCGCATTTATCCTACTTTCATGATCTTTCTGACATACCCAACTCTCGCTTCCATACAATAACGTTGGGATAAGCACAGAATTATGCAAAGCGAGTCTAGCTTTTTGACTCAAAACCTCGCTTTGGAATAGCTTACCGAACGCTCCATTCACACTATTCCCTGCACTCACTCTCTTCTCTACATCCGCGGTGTACCTTCCATCCCTGCTAAAAGCACAACCAAGATATACAATTTCATTCACTTGTTCCAGCACTACATCATCAACCAAAACTCTTACATCCGTTCTGGCTACATCTCTTTCAATATAAGTAGATAGAAAAATGTAAAATAAGTAGTAGTAAGTAATAATAAAATGGAAAATAAGTAGATAGAAAAAATTACCTGACTGAACTTGCGGGAGATATATGTATGTTAGTGTTCCTATGTAAATATGTATGTTGCTATACATGTTTATCGAAATAAAACATCGAAATGTTTTATATTGCTTAATAGTATGTATAGATGGAGATGCACCTCCCTGAAAATAATCTTGGCGCATGGCTGCACCCGTAGTAATGAAATTTGATACAAATATAGCCAAAGTTGCCAGTTCAAACATAGGCTAATTTTTTTTCAAAAATCAACCCACAAATGACCATAATAGGGGACGAAAGTTTATATGTCGACTAACTATTATTTTTGTATAACTATTCTACAATAACGAAGTTGTGGACATCTAGTTTGATATATAAATAAAATCTATTGGAATATACACAACCAGCACGTTCCATGACAAATACACTTGACCGATGTTCAAACCAACGTTCGCGAAGCCATTGCCTTTAAGGTTTCCTTCTAAAAATATTCAGAGCTGGAAACGTGAGCCCGTGACCTCAATTGTCAACTAGCGAAACAATTGTAACAAGAAACCGGGCAAACATTTACTTTCCCCTCCAAACTAACAAAGGCTCCACGATTACTGTTTGGATCTCATGGAACTCGGTGCGCTGGTTTCCAGGCTGTGGATTGCATAAATAAATATGGACGAATTACGTAAATTGAATTTAAACTACTTGTACTTTTCCCGAGTTGATCTGATCTCCTGTGTAGAATACATCACCTGTATGATGATGATTAGAAAGATTAAAGGAATGCAAGATCACCGGTATTAGAGTACCGTGTACAACGCGCGCATGCGCGCGCGCGCGCTTTTCTGTGTGTGTGTATGTGTGTGTGTTTCGTAACATTGAAAGGCAAACAAGCAGACGGGTTTCCTGATGGTAAGAAATTTACGGCGCCTAGAGACACCAAACGTGGTAATGGTGCGTTGCCAACCTGATGCCAGGATGTTAGGCTTCAAATAAAAGTTAGTTTACCGGCTACCTTATCCTTTGAAAAGAAACACGTCAATGGCCAGCAATGACGTTATGGCAGCAGCCACTTTGTCATATATCGCGGTGTTAGTGTCGGTAAGCTTATGCTCGCCTTTTACAAGCTGCCTGGCAGGAATGCAGATGATCTATTCTGCAAAAGAGCCCGGATCAACACAAGGAAAAAGTTTGCGTGTTTAAAAGGCTCCACGATTAATGCCCTAGAATTCGATAGAAGGAAAAAAATAAGGAATAAAAGTTTGTATGAAAATCGTAACGTAATAATTGTAATAGGTTTAAATGAACGTTGTGTGCATAAATGTTAAATATTGTAAAAAATAAAGAAATAACATCCATAAATATCACGATGATCATAACTTTATCAATAAATAAAGATATCAGAGAATGATTTTCAGAATAGTCATGATTGATAAGAAACTTATCAAAAAAAAGTATCTTCATTCCCATATCCCCAAAGAGGTAGGCAGAGGCACAACCAGGGCACCCACGACTAGCCGAAGACACTAAGTCCCACAATGTGATAGGTGGCAAGCCTATCGCCAACCGGGCACATTTCCAATCCCGACCAACATTTTTTTTTATTAGAAAATTGGAAAAATCCAATTTTCTTTTTGTTGGCCGACCCGGGATTCGAACCCGAGACCTCATGCAGTCAAGTCCAACACCCGGACCGCTAGACCACAGAGGCGACAGAGAAAAACTTATCAAAATATCAAATATCATGTTGAAGAATATGAAACGCTGAAATCTAGGTTTTTTGGTCGCTTCTTTGATAACATTACAGCTACTGAATTACGTGTCTTGCAAATTATTTCTATTATAGTTCGTCATTATCATTTTATAGATAAAACGTCATCAGTCGCTTTTTAAAGCGTTTTACGCAATTCATTAATTTTCGTACGCATCCTTTATATCATTACAGCTACTGAATTACGTATTTTACAAATCATCTCTATTACATTTTGTCATTATCATTTTATAGGTAAAACATCATTACTGGCTTTTTATATCGTTTTACGCAATTAATTAATTTTCTTACGCTTCCTTGATAACCTTGCAACTACGGAACTACGTATTTTGCAATTAATTTCTACTACATTTTGTCATTGTCATCTTATAGATAAAATATCATTAGTGGTTTTTTAAGGCGTTTTACGCAATTCATTAATTTTCTTACGCTTCCTTGATAACATTACAATTACGGAATAACGTATTTTGCAATTCATTTCTATTACATTTTGTCATTGTCATCTTATAGATAAAATATCATTAGTGGCTTTTAAAAAAGTTTTACGAAATTCATTAAATTTTTAAAGTCCGCAACAGAAAGTACAAAAAAAAGTTAAATAAGTACAAAGGGCGAGTTTATTTCTATTTTTTTTAGCCTTCCCGTTTAAGGAAAGTAACAAATGATGTAACCCCCTAGGACTTGGAAATTGATGTTAGTTTTTTGACTCGCCTGAATTTGCACACCTCTTTGTCTACTAATATTAAGCCTATAGCTTGGGCGATATCGTTATCATGTTCTGGTTGGAAGTGTACAGTAGTTTGTAACCTCACTTACGCAAGTAACTTAAAGTCTTACTTATTAGTAATTTAAGGTATTACTTAAAAAAATGTACTTTATAACTCAGTAGGTAGTTACTTTTTTAATTAATTTCGTAAATAGAGTCCGTAATGATGAAATCAATAGTATATCTGTGGCGTTAAGAAATGTATTTTTTTTAAATTCTGCCTACCTGCATCGAAAACATTTCATTGATGTACACACACACACATACATATCTTCATGTTTAGTCCCTTATGCGGCAGGCAGAAAATATCGAATGGCAAATCTCACGATCCTGGCAGACATGTCTCATAACCCTCTTACAAACCCGCCGGATTCACTCTTGACTTGGTGTCAAGAGTTTCTGAATCCGAGATATCTGATAGTGGAATGTCAACCTAGGACTCCCCGGGTACCTACATCCATCCACATTCGCATTGTATATCTTCTTTGTCAAGCTTTCAGTAACACAGGTAACCTAGTACAGGGGCTCTTACGACAATGTAATTGTAACAACAATATAATTTAATATCATATATTTCAATTTTTTATTTTACATAC
>NJDD01001953.1:200547-287320 GCA_002245505.1 Calephelis nemesis | reverse complement strand
CGCCTAGAGACACCAAAGGTGGTCGGGATGTTAGGCCTCGAGCAAAAGTAAGGACACCGGCTACCTTAGCCTCCGAACCGGAACACGTCATGACGTTATAGCGGCAGGAATAGGTAAGGCGGTGGTACCAATCCGGGTGAGTCGCTGCGAAACTCTACCACCTAGTCAGATGTCACGGTGTCAGTAACGCTAAACCTATGCTCGCCTTTTACGAGCTGCCTCCCAAGAAGGCAATGGTCTTTTCTGCATAGGCGCCCGGATCAACACGGGGAAAAACATGGGCATTTGTTAATCTTTCAGTAACAAATGTAACCTAGTACATTAGGGCTTTACTTTTTAATTCAATATCATATTTTTTATTTATTATTTCATCATGTCAATGATTCATTCAGACCTTATTTACTGAAAATGGAAATGAATATGAACCAGAGAAGAAACAGCACTTTAGTGAAATCGACCAATAAATTACATTCAGATTGACCTTGCAGTAGATCGAGCTACGATTTGAAAATTCATGTAAAGCCTTTGAATCCTTAATGTGAATTTGTCTGCGCCTCGCTTTGGGCACATTATTCTAACGGCATGCTGAGTTTGTAGCAGAGATAATTGAGTGCCTCAGTGCACACAATTTGTTCCTGTCCCGACCAAACGTGGTCAACAAGTACTATCGGTAAAGAGTCGAATTACTGAACTATAGTAGGGTTGCCGACATTTTGAAAATTATTTCTTTTAATTATTGTTACATTTTTTTATGGTAATGGAAGGTAAACAAGCCGACGGATTTCCTGATGGTAAGAAATTTACGCCGCCTGGAGACACCAAACGTGATAATGGTGAGTTGCCAACCTGAGGTCGGGATGTATCTGATTGGCGATAGGCTTGCCACCTAACACACTGCGGGACTAAGTGTCTTCGGCTATTCGTGGGTGTCCTGAATGTGCCTCTGCCTACCTCTTCTGATATGGGCGTGAAGATACTTTTACAATGTTAGTCGTCCTAGCACAAAAGAATTCAAATATTAGTTGAATCATGTTGCTGTTTTAAATTGGATTCTCATTCAATAACATGCTGTCACGTCATCCTCGAATAACATATTATTAGCTGGATGTCAATTTCAGACAGTATTTAATTAAACATGAGTCATTTTTTTGTGTCAAAGCGGTATTTAAACTGCGTTAAACTTATGGACTATGAGTACGTCATATACAATTTATGGACCTACTAGTTATTACAGTAGTACTATTTAAATTATGCGCTTAGGCTATATTCGTCAAGGCTTAAATTTAGGTTAGATCAGCCAATTTAAAAATAAAAGTATAAAGTATAAAACCGAAGCGCATAATTTAAATAGTAGTACCTACTATAATTTCAATTTAGTTTTTTTTAAAATAGATTTTATTAACTCCTCTTTCAACGTTGAATTCATATGGCAAATATTTTAGAGCTTCAATGCGCAAAATTCGTTTTTGCCCCGACGAAATGTCGTCAACAAGTACACAGTATATCATTACAGTAAAATTACTAAGCCCTTACCATGAGTTTACGGCTTGTTCAGTTTACTATACTCGCTACCGTCTCTGTAAATTATTTGTATGAGAACTTTGAACAGCGCCTCTATTGGTAACTAAGAGAAACACATTTTATACCAAAAGTGTTATAGCTTTCGACACGTAACTTGCCGAACGTAAACTATACCAACTCGTGGTAAGGGCTCTGAACTACCACATATTAGGGTTGCAGATAGTTCCATTCTTATTTATTTACCATTTTTTGTACATTGTTACACTAATGTATATAAAATCAGTTGCTGTTCGTTAGTCCCGCTACAACTCGAACGGCTGAACCATTTTGCTTTCAAATTATCTGTTCAAGTCCAGAGAAGGTTTAAAAGATAGGAAAAGGGAAAGACTACGAGCAAACTAGGAAAAACAAAATTTTTATTTTTTTCCCTATAAACTGAACAAGTGTAACGAAGTTCGCCTATAAATATATTATTTTTATAAATATTTCACTTTTGCACTTTAATAGATCAAAATGCCACCAAATTTGACTAATCTATACATTAATACGCGATGCCAAAACTTTGAACCCCTTTTTACGAAAATTGCGCTGACGCAGGAGCATATAATTTGGCACACTTATAGTTTATGTGTAGGAGAAGTGCAGAACGCTAATGTTTTTTAATAATATAAAGTACGTACGTGAGCTTATAAAGTACATTAAATCAATAAATAAAACATTACCCACACTGCCATGCATTTGACATACACAAACAAATATATTGATGATAACGATAAAAGATCACAGATGGCGCACGAAAAAGTTCGGAAGCACAGTAGTTGGTCTTGAAAAATGAAGATGGCGTTCTTATCAACAAGAAATTAAAATTTAATATGGTCGAATTTCGACCAACGGGCTACCACTAGTTTCTGTTAATTTATAAACGAAAAAAAAAACTACAACCATATTTTCTCTCGATGGCGCCAAATCTTCACATCGTCAGTCATTTACTAGATGCAATAGTAGCAAGGACGGATCAAGCAGTCCAGTCACGTTTTGAGTAAAGGAGGATAACAAAGGGGTAAACAGCGAGCTTGCAGTTGATAAAAATTTATATTGCCATCGAGATATGATAAGGATGAATTTATTAGGAAACTAGTTATTACCCGCGACTTCGTACACGTGTTGACTTTTCGTGGTAAGTGATGAAAATTAAAGATTTTCCCGTAGTGAGCGATGTTATTAATTTTGACCCGGGCTAAAAGCTACTACAAAAAAATTGGTAAAAATTAGTTTAGTAATTTTGGCGTAAATAGTGAAGAGACAAATGGACAAAAATTTTAATAACATTAATTTCAGGGGTTGTATCCTGTGTACAATACGCAGCTTTTAATGGTAATCATGCGTTGCCAACCTGTGATTTGAATATTAAACCATTTGCGTAAGCTTGCAGGATGCTAACCCCTTCCACCAAACGGCCAACCCCTCTATCAACGAGAGTTAAGAATTAATTAATACTATTCAACGTTGGCACTTGGTGAATTTCTATTGTATACATACCACGTATACTTTTCCAAAGTACTGTAGTAATTCAAGCTTTCTTGTTAGGTTTGGTTCTTATACAGGTGCGTAATTCTAACCCTTAAGGGAAACATTACACCTAGATACATATAAACGGAAGGTTTAGCTTTAAAGGATAGAATAACCACTAACACTGTGATATCTGACAAGATGGTAGAATTCCGCAGCGACTTGCCTGGGTTGGTACCACCGCCTTACATATTCCTGACACCACAACGTCAGTGCTTGCCGTTGAAGTGTTCCGGTTCGGTGGATAAGATAGCTAGTACACTTACTTTTGCTCGAGGCCTAATATATCTGCCCCGGGTTGGCAACGCACCATTACCACCTTTGGTGTTTTTGGCAGTGTGATTTTCCTACCATAAGGAAATCCGTCTGCTTTTGACATTCCAATATCATAAAAAACAAAAAAAATTATCATTAGAGAAATAGAGATAAAACCACATTCCATTTTTTTTCTTTATTCTTAAATTTGAAAAATTGACCTTAAGCTCCTAACATTTACCATAACTACAGATTCTAATCTTTCCCGTGGTCTGAAAAGACTAAATACATATGAGACCCATTTTCTAGAGTTTTGTTATTAGATTAAAGGTTCAACTCAGTACATAAGTAACTTTAATATATATAAATTACGTGTCACGTTGTTTGTCCACGATGGACTCCTAAACTACTATACCGATTTCAATTCAATTTGCACACAATGTGCAGTTTGATCCGATTTGAAAGATAGGATAGTTTACATCTCAATTTATGATAAAAAAATTACCACTTGAGCAAAACCGGAACAAGCAGCTTGTCTTTTATAAAGTTAAAATACAGATAAGAGTATAAAAAGCTAACGAAAAGTTTATTTTTATTTTTCTAAAATTTTTAGTTGACCCTTAACTAATGTAGTAACTGGCTCGATACCAAATTTTGATTTTTTTTTATGACCCGAACTTGGAACGTATGATAAAACTAGAAGGCTTAACATCATAGCCTAAGATAGGCAATTTGGTCTCTACAGGATCAGGTTTTCTCCTTCCACCCTAAATTTTACTCGTCGTACAACTCTTTATATAAAATATAGTCAATAAAAAATTATATTGTCATAGAGATATGATAAGGTTGAATTTATTAAGAAACTAGCTGTTGCCGTGACCGTACACGCGTTGACTTTTCGTGGTAAGTGTTGGAAATGAAAGATTTTCCCGCAATCAATGGTATCCCAAATGTTGACCCGGACTAACGGACAATATTAAAAATCAATCCTTATCCAAAACTTGCTATCCAAGTTTGATATTTTGATTCATTTTTATGTTATCGCTTGCCAATAACATATCTGTGGACAGGATAAATATGGCAATTAGGTATAGGATAGGCCGGCGGATACGCAGCTATCTAGATTGCTTGAAATCCATCTTTAGAGTAAAAGCTACTGCTATATTAAATTTTTATTTTTTAATGTAGTAGTAGTGACAAGTTATTTTACTAAAATATTGGATTTTAATTTAACAAGGTATTTTACTGAGATGTTGTATTTTAGTTAAATAACTTAGTACTTAGAGTAGTAGTAGTAACGTAGTAGTAGCTTTTAGTCCGGGTCTTCATTTGGGATACTGTTGACTCTCTTCAGCTTCGTGACAAGCGATTTAAAAGTAAGATGAATTAGAAATTAAATATCTCCACGCCCGTATCCTCGAAGACGAAGGCAAAGGTGTAAAGTGGGCACCATGACTAGCCGAAGACACTAAGCCTATCGTCAACCGGACACGTATCCAATTCCGGACAGCGCCATTTTTGTTAGAAAACTGGCCTACCCTGCTAACTTCATGTCACAACATTTACAGCTACTAAAATCTTGTATTGACTAAAAAAGTACTTTTGCTCGAGGTCTAACACCCCGGCTTCAGGTTGGCAATGCACCTTTACCATCTTTGGTGTATCTAGGCGGCGTGAATTTCTTACCATCAGGAAATCCGTCCACTTGTTTGCCTTATAATATCATAAAAAAAAATAAAAAAAAACATTGTTTTGTCATTTTTCAGTCATCCCGGGTGTTTTCTTTATAAGAACCTTCTCCTGACGATAAGTAACACAGCAAAATATAAGCAAAATTGATCCATACTTCAGCGGTGGTGCGACGATCACGCGAAATGGAGATTCATTTTTACACTAGCTGTTGCCTGCGACTTCGCCCGCGTTTTCAGAGGAACCCCTTATGCGATCGGGATTAAAAGTAGTCTATATGTTCATCCAGGTCAATTTATTTGTGTTTCAGCCGCTCCGACATTCGAGTGTGAAAGAGTAACAAACATCCATACATACATACAAACACACAAACATACTCACAAGCTTTCGCATTTATTGTGTTAGTAGGATGAGTAGAATAAAAAAACATATTTGTGGAAAAATTTCTTATTTTCCCTAGAAATAACGTAGACTAACACACCTAACACACCAGCCTCAGGTTGCAGCACACCATTAACACCTTTGGTGTCTATAGGCGGCGTGAATTTCTTACCATCAGGAAATCCGTCTGCTTGTTTGCCTTCCAATGTCATAAAAAAACGACCAAATATTACCTCTTCATAATTAGTATCGACTACGTGCAGTTTCAGTTGTCATGTCCAAAGTGTCCGGTAGAACAAAGAGGCGACCGAAGCGGTTAAGGGTAAGATAAAACCTTCTTCGTTATTTTTCGATATCTGACTACACAATCTTGCGCCTCCCTAATATATCGCTCAGCTTTTCTGCTGCAGACAGCTGCTTTAACAATATTTATTTCGGCACTCGAGCAAATATTTTCTTGGAATAAGTGCTCATATTAACTGAATTCTATCTTAAGAAAGCGTATAAAGGAAGCAATCTCTTTAAGTGGTGTCTATAGAGACTGCCTTATCGGTCTTTATTACTTATTTATTCTTGATAGCACCAAGGTCCTTGTGTCCTTCACTTGATGGAGAGTGGAAATGAATTTATCTTTTGCTTAACGTGATATGTGATTTTTTTGCGAAAAGGTTGTATAATATGTGCTTTTTATATGAATAAAATTGCATCTGCGCTATAAATGAGAAAGGCTGTTTGAATTGTCGGAGGTAAAAAGACATGATTAATTATTAAATTAAATTATTTGTAATTATTTATAACTATTTCGATTATGTGAGCTTTCAAACATAAAAAAACCCGCGTTGAAATCGGTAAATTCGTTTAAAAGATATGATGTCACAGATAGACACACAACCACGTCAAACTTATAACACCCCTCTTTTTTTAAAGTATATTAGATCTTGAAGAAAGACATAGGTATTTTTTTAAATAAACGCAACCTGTCTTTTTTAATTATATACATAGAATAAAGTACTCCAAGGTTTAAGCTAGTATTATAGTCTGTAACAGTGTACTAAAGATTACAAAGTCAACATAAACTTTGGAGTATTTTAATCTATGTTTATTAATAAGACGGAAAAAGGTTAGTTTGTGTGTTTACGGAATTTTGATCACATTGTTGGGATAAGCACAGAATAATACAAAGGAGTCTGGCGCTCTGACTTCAAGCAGTGCCATGAAGTACGAATAGCTTGCCGAGCGCTCCATTCACACTATTCTCTAAACTTTACTATATGATAGAGTATTACAACGACTAGTCTGGATTGGTATTACCAGCTTACCTATTCCTACCGCCACAGCAACATGACGTGTGTCAGAGGGTAAGATAGCCGGTAAACTTACTTCGCTCGAAGTCTGACATCCCGGCCTCAGGTTGGCAACGCACCATTACAACCTTTGGTGTCTCTAAGCGGCGTGAATTTCTTACCATTAGCTTGTTTGCTTTTCAATATCATAAAAAACATGTTCTTTCCACATTCTCGGGATATCTTCCGTCTTTGCTAAAAGCACTACCAAGGTAAACAATTTCATTCACTTGGTCCAATACATCATCTACTAAATTTCTTAGTACAGTACTACTGTTTAAATTAAGCGCTTAATACTGACACTTTAATACTTTTATATTTAATTTGGCTGACCTAATCTAAATTGTAATAACAACCTTATATAGATATCTTTAAAATACATTTGGATTTCCGAAGCTTGACGAATATAGCCGAAGCGCATAATATAAATACATAGTAGTACTAACCAACTGTATGGTACTGAGTGTACATCCGTTCTCGCTACGTCTCTTACAAATACTATTACAAAAACCAACAAGAGAAACTCACTCCTATATGTAAAGAAAAACCAGAATTAAACATGTCCATGATGATAAAGATGACAGATTACTATTATAATGAAAATTGTCATACAAGAAATTACTACCTTTTTATCAGTTCTTAAAGACATAACTTTTCAACATGCTATAACTTTATCTTTTCAAAATGTTTCCACACAATAATCAGTGTAAAGTGTTTTAAAATTAATAAGACATGACATTATCTTACCAAATGAGGTAATATCTTTAAAACCGACGGTAGCTTGTCGGAGACACAGATAAGAGACACCCACGCTGCTTTATATTAACAGTCCTATTCCACCCACCAGATAAATCACGAACTGATTATATTCCCAGAATGCCGACTAATTGAACGTTATTTCTATTTTTGAACTTACAGAATGTGGCAGTGACGTATTTAAGGCCCAGGCCTATATAAAACCCAGGGGCCCCAAAGTCATGGGGCCCACAACACTAAATTACATTATTACATTTATTCCCCCGTACTAATAAAACTTACGAGCCCGTTGATGTGGTGTGTAGTTTCACTTTTGATAACAAAAAATGAAGTTAATTGAAGTTTTATTACTAAGGGGATTAGGTGGTAAAATTCATCACGTCACATTAATTTTTGTTCAATCAAGTGCCAACAACCAAGCACTCCTAATAGTAAGTAGCAACGATAGCATATAGATACCAATGATGTTATTGGCGCGTAAATATCTTATGGCTGGGGTGTTAGGCCTATTGTGCAAGTCCACGACTGCCCTGTGAACACTATCAGTATGATGGGAGTTTGTGTTACTCTACAGTACTCTACATATCGACTTATGTTTGCCTCTTACGAACTGCAAGGCAGTAAGGCAGATACTTTATTCTACAGAAAGGACTTGAACCTATAGGAGGACACCCAGATACATGGAAAATCATTTTATATTGATACATTGACACCGTCGGCACATTTTATCCTATTTGTTAGCATCCCAATTGTCTTTAGTACGTTCTTCTCAAAAATAGAAAATTCATGTATTTGTATGTTTCCATCACTATAAACATATGAAATAAAGAATCCCTTGGTCATCGCATCACGCGTGAACGGATGAAAAAAATTTGGTTTTTCTTTTTTTGATATATTAGTAATCGTCACATGAAGGTTTATTTAGGTTTAGGAAAGAAAAACTGAAAAAACTGCAGGGGAAATAAAAAAACAACATTATTTTTTTTTTCGAATACATACTCAGAAACCAACTATATCGAGCGGTAGGAAATTCACCAACTCGACTAGTTTTTTAATACAAAAAAAGTTTTCTGTATCAGTGTTTTATATTATTATTTTATATTTCTTATAACAGTCTATACTTGACCACTGTACTTATCAAAACTTAACATCTGAAATAAAAATCGCCAATACCTTTAGTAAGAGCATTCCTACGATCTGTTAAATTTGAAAACAGAAAGCCAATTATGTTTACGGGGCCCAAATAATTGTGCCCATTGACCGCAATATGTCATAATACGTCTCTGTGTTCGTGTGATGTAAAAGTCTATGATTTTGTGATATAAGACAGACTTATCCGCCTACGACAATGCGCAACCAGTTATGATAATTGATATTCAAGTTTGTTATGCGTTACCTTCGAGGCTTAAATCTCGCACTTAAAAGCAAATGTTTAATCCTAGCCTATAAATCCACTAAATGTAAATACGCATTCATTCACCGTGGCGTTCATTTCCTTATTGTTTTAATTTTTGATAAGATGTAACAACCCCATCGAGTGCTAGTGGAATTTAGTAGTTATAGTCGTTTCTGTGTTCTATTCGTGTGGAGTTGGACTTGACTTCATGAGGTGTCGGTTCGGGCACAATAACAAAAAAAGTTGTTTAGTGAAAAAAACATTGATAAGATTGGATAGATAGATTGGGATTAGGTATGTGCCCGGTTGGCGATAGGCTTGCCACCTGAAAGATTGATCACATTGTGGGACTTATTGTCTTCGCCTAGTTTTGGATACCCTGGTTGTGCCTATGCCTACCTCCTCGGGGATATGGGCACGAAGATACTTACTTTTATTATTCTGATGATTTGAGCATGATGTGCACAAAGATTCCCAAAAATTCAACAATAAGCTGGTACGACGACGACATATGACTTTAATTATTGTATGAATGTTTTAAAAACGACAAAAAAAGACAAGGTCGCTATATTTCTTGCCAGATCTTCTTAGTGTGTGGCCGCAATCCGATCCGGTAGTAGATTTTAGTATTACATTTAATATTATTTTTAGTATTAAGCTGTATGTATGTATTTTAGTATTTTAGCTATCAGTTTCTCTTTATCAGTCCCCTTTTGTATAAAAAAAATTAACAGAGTTCTCAATATATTTATTATCTGTCGTTTCGGGATTACAAATTGAAATAATTTCAATGACTTTTAAGCTTAAATTACGATGATGTAGATGAGTTAATTACATTTCAAACTGCCCTTAATTTAATTCAATTTAATATAGTGTATCATTAAAAGAGCTTTTTTTTAACTTAAACACACACACACACAAGTTACGCATGCAACTTTCATGATTGCTTATATTATTAGTAAATTTTATTTATCCTCTTTAGATAAATGGAACTTCTGTTTGTTTTCCGGAGTTAGTCAGTCAGTCATTATTGTTGCAACCTGTTGTAATTGTATGAATGTTTTCAGTTTCAAATAAATATTTCAATAATTCAATTTCAATATTAGTGCATCACATGTGCCTCTTGTAAGATTAATGTAAATAAAGTATTTTCTTTCTTTCTTCTTTCTTTTACAAGAAACAGGTTTGTAGCTGTCGGTATAAGTATTTCGTACCTATTGTACAATTAAACCAATATTATTAATTCAATGGGTTAATATACAATACGAATACTCTAATAACAAACTGTCGAAAATTTAGAGCCAATCATCCTATTCAATATTCTCATTTAAAGACTTAGGTAACTCTTAATAGACTTGTCGTTCGTTCTTTGTATAATACTGGTATGATACTCAACGTTTGTTTAAGTATGTAGATATATCACTGGTAATAAAAGTTATGCTGCAATTTATCCGGATAAGGATCCACCGCCTTACATATTCCTTCATCCACAATTATAATGACATGTTCCGGTGTTGAGGATAGCCTCTAAACTAAATGGTGGTAGTAGGTGACTACGTATAAGGAATTAGTATCATACAGTATTTTATCACGAAAAATAATTCTGTTTAATTTGTACGGTTTTTTTTTATTAAGTGTCAGCAACTGTACCTAGTTTAATTTACACGTAAATATATAACAAGGTTTTTACAACCACATCATTCAATTTACTCATAAATATATAATAAGTTATAAATATGTGGGTATGAAGTCCAAAGTGTGACTTTTAATGCAGATCTACCTATTTTTCTCTATACTATTTTCAAACAAACACGCTGGGTTTGAAAAACTCCACAGTCGGATAAATCCCAATTAACCTAGTAATGATAAAAAGTTAGTAAGTACCTTTACGCACATATCCCCAAAGAGTTAGCCAGAGGCCCAATCAGAGCTCCCACGACTAGCCAAAGACACTAAGTCCCACAATGTGATAGGTGGTA
Organism: Calephelis nemesis; assembly: GCA_002245505.1. NCBI lineage: Eukaryota > Metazoa > Arthropoda > Insecta > Lepidoptera > Riodinidae > Calephelis > Calephelis nemesis. The sequence goes on along the minus strand of NJDD01001953.1, from coordinate 276,431 downwards.
AGCCTATCGCCAACCGGGCACACATGCAACCCTGAGCAACTTTTTTTTATTAGAAAATTGGAAAAACCAAATTTTTATTTTGTTGCTCGACCTGGGAATCGAACCCCAGACCTCATGCAGTTTAGTCCAACACCTGGTCCGCTAAACCTCAGAGGCGAACTAGTAATGATAATTATTATTTTAAACTTAGACACATTCCAAGAAAAAAATCCGTAATGCATTAACAGTTAATATTAACGTTTTAACACAGAACATGTCTACTTACTTTACAAGTCCTGCACTTACTCACAATACACTATAATATTTCTTAAATTGATGGTGTAAACGGTAATAAAACCACACTATATTTTGTTACCACGCAGCTTATACGATCCATTCATTATTTAATATAAAATATTGTGATTTACACCAAACAGTACTTTTATTGATTTCGTTTCATATTACATCGCTAACAATCAAGATAAACAAAACGAATTATAAATTAACATTGGATTTATTGAGAAAAGCGTGATGGCGTTGAGAATTTTCAAGAGATTATTGTCTTTGGGATGTTTCATGGGAAGGGAGCCCGAGAGAAGATATGATGAGTTACTCAAGCGCTTCAGATTAGGATATAAAAATTCCTTGTGCTTATGTTTAAAAAACAGCATCTTCACGCCCATATCCCCAAAATAGTAGGCAGAGGTAGAGGTAGGCAAAATAGTAGCCAGGGCACCCACAACTAGCCGAAGACACTAAGTCCCATAATGTGATAGATGGTAAGCCTATCACCAAACGGGCACATATCCAATCCCGGGCTACATTATTTTTGTTAGATTATTAAACATTCACAATCTCTAATGTTTTCGTTCACCTTAAACACCTTCTGAAAATCTAAATGTTAAACCTAAACTGATTATTTTGACGTGATATAGGTGTAAACTTTAAAAATGGCATTTATGTTCATTAGCCATTACGGCAACCCGAAGATTACAGTAATCTCTCTGACTGACATATTAAAATCATCGCAGACACATTAGGCATGTACACTATTAATATCCGATACTCTAGCAAATGAACAACTGAATTTAATTGATATTTTAGCTTTTAAACGCTTCCCGTGCCCATAAAATCGTATATATCACAAGTCGTTTTTTATTTTTGGTGATCTAATAAACAAAGTTCAGTGATGCTGGAGTGACTACATATTTAGCATTCTGGGCTCCCGTACTATTGATAGATATAAAACTTTTATGAAAGGTAATACTACTGACACATACTTATTTGTAGTGTTTTATCATAGCGGTTTGAGTTGTTTTGTATTTTTTAGTTCATTTCTAAAACATAATTGGTGCGAGACTGGATATGGAAAGCCCCGAATTTGATGCAGGCGTCAGATGTAACTTGTATAGATCAATTAAACGACATAAAAAGGGAGAAGAGTAACAATTAGTCTGTATGTTTATTATTATCATTATCTTATGTTTACTTCATACGTGATTACTAGGTCAAAATATAATGGGTTTTGATGTTTTTTTTCTTAACAAGTAGGTTCATGGTTTTTAGGAGGTCACTTATAAATTACATCAAGTTTATACTTTTAAAGTTACCCCTAACCCTAGCAGAACTTTGTTTCATAATAAGTAGTGAATATCATTTTCAATTGCAAGATTCATAAAATAAAAGATCGTCCACGGAACATTACAAGAAAATTTCTTTATCTCATCTTTGAGAACCACTGATTTATATTACTCTCATTTTAAACTGTGATTAAATTACAGCGTCCTTTTTATACAACGGTAAAAAATATAGGACAATTGTCTCCCAGCACGTAGTCTAAGCTTTCTCGGTCGACTCGAGCTGCTGGGACAAGGACCAGAGAATGTAGCTTTAAATTCTGTAATTTGTTTTAGCACTAGACATTACACGCAGTCTCGCCCCCGTCGTGGCAATAAACTATTATTTTTAACGGACTTTGAAAGAAGGAGATTATGAATTCGACTGTATGTGTTTTTTAACTTTTGACTTAGTAATCGCGTAGCAAACATACAAAAAAGCCATATAGCCGAATTAAGAAGTTCCTTATTTTAGAGTCGATTAAAAAACATAGGAGTCGAACGTGTAATCTTTACCGTTTTTTGAAGTCGATTAAAATATTTATTAATGCGATTTGTGTGCTTAGAGGACGTAATAGAGTTTTGGCGCCATCGATAGAACAGATGGTCGAAGTTTTTTCATAATTATTGAATTTCGTGTTTGTTTATGAAATTAGTCAATTTAGGTGGCATTTTGTACAATTTTGTTCAGTGAAAGTGCACAAATAAAATAATTATGAAGAAATTAGCGTATTGTGTATTTCCACGTTGCCGCCAAATCTCACTACATGAGCTAGAGTAATGAGGCCACTGCTTTACCCAAGACTATGACATGATTTATTGACGACTTATGACTAACTATAATTGGATCCCCATTTTGGAAAATTTGATGCAAATTTCCAATTGACTAATGGCAAAACACTAACGTGAATGCCAAATTTTTTTTAGGATAAGGTAGGCCTATGCTCGCCTTTAAGGAGCTGCCTGGCAGGAAGGCAGATGGTTTATTCTGCAAAGGAGCCCGGACCAACACGGGGAAAACATACCAGATGTCAATAATTCATCATTTTCGTGTGCGTGTGTGATTCCAATTTCTAGTATAGCATGAATCGAGGTTCAAGCTTAGCCCTACAGGAAGGTATTAGTTACCGAAATTTGAAAAGCAAATATATGATAATATTTTTGCCATTATATATTTGCAAATATATTACCATATATTTGCTTTCATATATATTTTTGTATGATGAATTGGCATAATGAATTGGCTCCAGTAAATTAATATTCATCCAAGTAAACGGAGTCACTGTCTTGTTGTAATAGTATTAAATGTTCGTAATGAACTATTACAGGAAATTTCAAACAGTCACTTGCATTTCTCCATACAAATGTAATAAAGAAAACAAGATAAATTGCTACATAATATAAAACAAAGTCGCTTCCTCTGTCCCTATGTCTCTTTTTATGCTTAAATCTTTAAAACTACGCAATGGATTTGTTGCAGTTTTTTAAATAGATGAAGTGTTAAAAGAGGAAGGTTTATATGTAGGTATATTTTACACCCGTGCGAAACTGGGGCGGGCCGCTAGTAAAACTTAATAAAACATAAAGCTTTAAACTAACTTTTTAATAGCACTTTAAATTTAATTTTCTTTTTAGTTTTAAAACATGTTCAATTAAATAGTTAAAATAGCTAAATGCTGTTAATTTTCTACTTCATAAATAGTATTATGTAAAAATTTTATTCGAACTATCAATATCTTAACTTTACCGCTAATTGTTCATAGCGAAAAAAACATGCAAAATGTAGAACGACGAATCCACTATACAATACAATGACATATAGAACAAGCTATATAGAAAAAAGCTATGTTTGTGCTTATTTCTGTAACAGTGGACTTTAAGTTTGTTTTTTATCTTCACGCCCATATTCCCGAAGAAGTAGGCACAACAAAAGCACCCACGACTAGCTAAAGACAATAAATCCTACAATGTGATAGTTGTCAAACCTATCGCTAACCGAGCATTTATCCAATCACGGACAACGTTATTTTTATTAGAGCTCATTTTTTTAAACCTGATCGAACCGGGACCTCAAGAAGTCAAGTCCGATGCAGTACCTCTAGACCACAGGGGCGATTATTGAAGTTTTTTTATGATTAAATGACAATCGGCAAAAAATTAGAGTGTTATTTTTTCCATTTTCACTGCAATTTTCCCAGTTTTTCTCTTCATAAAAACATTTCTTGACAATAAACGAGATAATAAAAAAAGAATTAGCGAAATTGTTTTTTGGATACAAAATTATCAGTGAATACAAATAAGCCATTTTAAAGTTCCACTCAGTACACAACCAATACCATTTGTTTTCATCGAATGTCTTACAAGTATTCATAAATCCGTTCGTTAAACTTTAACCCGCACAAATCGGAATAATACGATATTCAATAACATTGCGATGTTGCCCTGAATACTTAGTCCTTTCTTAACCGAATATCATCCCATTGTGTATTGTACTGTCAAGCATAAAAGTGCAAATAGTATTTATTTGTACGTTAACATTTAATTTTGTTAACTCATTACCTGCAGTAATAATAAAAATAAATCTTCTATGCTTAATGGTTTCCGCAGCGCATGCTTTTAGTAGGGAGTCCTAACTTTTTCTAGTAATAAATATATATTCACGAGGGATAATATCGGCTTCTAATGTAGAAAGAATTTTTAAACTACAAAATAGAAAATAGTATTGAATAAGTTCAAATAAAAAATATGAATAATAAAAAATGTCTTTCGTTTAAAGTTACGGGGTACTAGGGTTAAATTGTTTTAAGTACTAGTACTTTACTAACAGATATGATTAACAGCAAATTTATTAGAAAGTATATTTTCACGCACTTCGCACTTTTATACGATGAATTGTTTTTTTTATGTTATTTAAATATTTTTAGTTCAGCTAGATACATACAAAAACGACTTCATCAGGTATTTAAACAATTATTTATCATCTTTGTCATCTACAACAGCGTAATTTTTATCAACAAATTAATTAGCATTTTAAAGCATTTGGTAACATTTGGTACCATAACATAGCACCGTTGTGACATTGACAAACCAAGCAAAAATATTTCCGTATCCTATCAATATTATAAATTCGAAAGTTTGTGAATATGTATGTGTGGATGTTTGTTATTCATTCATGCTCGAATGGATGAACCTATTTGTCTGAAGTTTGGAACACAGATAGATTGTGACCTGGATTAATATATAAGCTACTTTTAATCCCGACCGCATAACGGGTTCCTGTGAAAACGCGGACGAAGCCGCAGGCAACGGCTACTTTATGATATTAGAGTGGATATGTAACAAACGTATTCATTTCAACAATAAATACAGTAAATTATAATATCACATTTCTTTCCAACTGTACCTCAAAACAGCTCTGATTACATTTCCTTATTCTGATACAGTGTGACCAACCTTAAGTAAAATATTGACAATATTGTAGATAGATAATTGTAATTTATGTATCTGTGATTGCATAATTTCGTGATAACGAAAATGAAAGCATTTTAAATGTCAACAATTATTCATAGAAGCTATTTATGTTTATCTTTATGTATGGAGTTGAACGATGGATGTGGCTTTGATATATTATAGTATTTTCAAACAGAGCTTTGTGTATTTTTTACGAAATAAGCTTTCAAGTAATCTTACAGATAGCCCGTCATAAAAATAAAAAAAAATCTTTTATTTCACATAGACCAAAGGCACTTGTGACGATATTACATAGGATATAGAGTCACACATAAATATAAACTTATAAAATAACATGCCTTGACCGACCGATTCATCATCGCCGAGCAAAAACTGTTAGAGTTAGGTACAGCCATGAAATTTGGTGAGTAGGTCACTTTATTGAGTAGACACCCACTAAGGACAGAATTTGGGAAATTCTACCCTGAAGGGGGTGAAACAGGGGTTGAAAATTTGTTTGGAAAACCGTCATTTTTTGAATTAGAGATATGAAAGTTAATTTTTGGGATAGCCCAAAAATAAAGTTTCAACCTCTATTTTATCCCCTTAATGGTAGAATTTCCAGAAACCCTAAAATTCTTTAGGGTTGAAAGTTTCTATAAAAGTCCTTATTACTGGGCTATAATCAGTAAATTTATTTACTGAAATGCGATCAAAGCAGCAGGTACCTAACAGTTAGTAGCCGGATCGGAACGTGGCAACACATTGAGAAGATCCAACGAAAGAAATTCAGAGTTTTGGACTTATTGCATTTCGTTTCGTTAAACTCGCAGCTCAACAAATTTGATTTAATCAATATAGTAAAAGATCCGTACCAGTTTGGCGCAACTTTCATATCAAAAAATAAAAAAAAAAGTTTGCTATGTTTTTTATTCGCCCAAATCATATGACACTAGTTGCCTTATATCTGGATGCCTTAAGGCTTAAGACTTACTTTTAAATTAAAAGCTCGGTGAAGTTGCATAAAATCGCGAGATTAGCAACAATTTAGTCATTCAAAAAAAAAAACCTTTAAACTATACGGGTTATAATTTTTCAAGTAAACTTTATACAAATTCGGGTTTGCTATATGTATCTATAGAAGTCCCGCCTCTTATTACGTAGTATTTATATACTCTTTGATCCGTACTTACCTGGAACTACACCAAGCTGATAATAGAATAAAACATATTTAATAATTAATTTAGTGATAAATCATATTGAAAACTGATGTACTAAAATGTCTTGGACAGAATTTTTAAATTATTCGAAAACATTTTTCAATATTTTGATTTTTCTGCAGGTCTACCCTAGAAAATGTACTAAAATAAATAAAAATAATATATTTGAACTGCTTCAGGTCTTATTTTTTAACCGACTCGAGAAGAAGAAGGTTATAAATTCGTCGTCATATTTTTAGTTTTTTCTGCATCGCGATTACTGACTCAGTTAATTAACAGATTTTAATGTGTATTTAATTTGACGTGAAAATAAGTAAATTCTTGTAAATAAATTTTAATATGAATCTCCACTTCGCTAAGTCGCCGCATCAAGCCTAAACGGATGGACCAATTTTGATAATTCATTTTTAGTCACGTAGGTTATTGACTGGAGAAGATCCTTAAGAAGAGAAAAACCGGGAAAATGGTAAAATAATGCTCTTAACTATACAAACAAAGTTTGCCGAGTCGGCTAGTATAAAATAAACCAGCACACATTTTTAAAATTATGCAATTTGCGCATTACTACTGCATTTCCTTGTTCCTTGAACTCGTTCCAGACAGCTACCCGAACGACAGAGCACCCTATCTAAGATTGGGATCTCTTTGAGTGCAACAAAATGTATAAACCTTTTAAAATTATTAAACGGAACTCTTTTAGCCGTATCCGTAATAAATTAAAACTTTTACTTCCTGGCAATTTTTGTATCAGTTAAATGCAGTAATTTTTTTAACTGACTCCAAAAGATGGAGAAGGTTCTCCACATATTATTTTACCGCCATTTGTACATTTTTTGTAATATTTTTATTTTAAATATTATGTTTGTGTTTATATTGTACAATAAAGAATAAGTAATTATTATTATTATTTATGTACTAACTCAGCAAATAGCAAACAAATTTTGATGGTTTTTTTGGAATGGAATTTAGATTCTGAAGTGGTTCCAAATATTTTTATTAAGATCAAGTGGTCTGTGGTTTGTGATTCAGGTACGTTTATATACCGTATCGGTCTTATTAATAAACACGAATTAAAGTACTCCAAGGTTCAACCTGTTACTATAGTCTTTTTAGTTTATTAATAAGATGGTATAAGTTTAATTCAAGAAGCACATAACAGATTAAAATAAATAAGTGTGCAATTAGAGAAATGTAAGAAACCTATTAGTGAGCAATATTTTTCTTTAATTTGTGGTAATTATTTTGGTTAAGTCGCCTCTCTGGTCTGGCGGTCCGGTGGTGGATTTGACTTTTTGAGGTTCCGGGTTCGATTCCCAGATCGGGTAACAATAAAAAAAAGAAAGTGTGTATTTTCAATTTTCTAACCTAACTAATTTTCTAACATAAATTTTTTTTTTTTTTTTTTTTTTTTTTTTTTTGTTATAGGAAGGCAAACAAGCAGGCGGATTTCCTGATGGTAAGAAATTCACGCCGCCTAGAGACACCAAAGATGTTAATGATGCGTTGCCAACCTGAGGTCAGGATGTTAGGCCTCGAGCAAAAGTAAGTTTACCGGCTACCTTACCCTCCGGACCGGAACACGTCATGACGTTATGGCGGCAGGAATAGGTAAGGCGGTGGTACCAGTCCGGGCGAGTCGCTGCGAAACTCTACCACCTAGTCAAATGTCACGGTGTTAGCGACGATAAGCCTATGCTCGCCTTTTACGAGCTGCCCGACAAGAAAGGCAGATGGTCTATTCTGCAAAGGAGCCCGGACCAACACGGGGAATAACTTGGTTTGGGATTGGATATGCGTCCGATGGCGATAGGCTTACCACTTACCACATTATGGGATTTAGTATCTTTGGCAAGTTGTGGATGTATATCTGTCAACCTCTTCCGGCAAATGGGAGCGTGAAGGAAATACTAATAATTATTTTCGGCATTGTCATATTGTCGTGTTCCATGCAGGAGGATAGGTTAGCCGGTAGACATGCAATGATGACCGGTCTATGATCTCGATCATACAATTGTTTAAGGGAATTATCGCGCTATTTGGCATCATTTTTTTTAATCATTTTCTACGCCGGTAAAAAATGGAGGCTCTAACTTTTGTTCCGTCCAAGTAGCATGATGTAAAGTCTCGTCTCATTACATACTTAATTACGCGGCATCCAAATTTCGCGTAAGCATAAACCTGACAACTCAAATTGAGAAGTGATTGATGTAAGTTTTAAAAACCTAGTAGCGCCGTCTATTGGAGGCTGCGGGTAGCACACTTTTTATTCTTAAACGTCGAGAAGATTAAATTTATCTATACATATTCTGTACATTGTAAAAATAAATAGCTCTGTGTGTTACTGGATCGATACCAAACCCGTATATGTGAAAAATATTTTTGTCTGGCTGTCTGTCTGTATGTTCAGGCATCACGTGAAAACTAACAGTTCGATTTCGATGACACTTGGTATAATTATACCTTATTATCCTGGGCACAAAATGGGATACATTTTATCCTGGAAAAATACGTAGAAAAGAAATAAATCTTAATTTTTCAGTTTTATTACGCTAACACCGACATTCGCGCGGACGGAGTCGCGAGCGGAAGCTAGTGTATTAATATAGATTCTTTTGTAACAAAAAGCCTGCTTTCCATCTTAAAAAAATCGAAAAATCTTATACGAGGTAATGTTATCATTATTATGGGATTGAGGATAAATATTAAAAAAATCTTAATTCAACATATTTTAGTCACACAAAAGACTAGGTATGTACGCCAATTTACAGCTAATTACTATGAAAACTGACGCAAGTCCCGTACAAACTACTATATAAGGGTTGTAGTGTAGGTAAACCTGTGTTCCTATCTTGCCAAAGAAGACTTATCAAATTGCTATGTTGGAGTCGGTTTTTTGCAATTGTATTGATAAATAAATAAATATAAATAAAAATCTCTGGACAAGTCACACAAGTTGAATCTAACCCCAAAGTAAGCAAATTATATGTTTGTGTTATGGGTGTTAGTCAACGTTACTATTACATAGAAATACTTAAACAGATAGCATAATAAATTTAATAAACACCCAGACCCGGAAATGCAGACATCTAAATGTTCATCACACAAATTCCTGCCCCGTCGGGAATCGAACCCGAACCTCGCGATTCGTCGATGCAGTTAGGCGAGTACGCTAGCCACTCGACCATTTTTTTAATTTTTCAATTTTGAATTTTTTTTAGACTTCTTCAAATTTTTTAAAGTAGTATGTACCTAATAAAGTATTCTTTTTTTAAAAAAACGACTTTTCTGTCTAACTCAAAACTAAAAGCTGTTACGAAAAACCTAAACACAGAAATCTTATTGAAGTTCCAATAAAAATAAATGAAATGTATTATTGTTTATTTATTTAAATGGAATCAGGACCTTTAAATTTTCCCCGTGTTGGCTTCTTAGCAAAATAGACCATCTGCCTTTCTGCCAGACAGCTCGTAAAAGGCGAGCATAGGCTTACCGTCACTAACACCGCGAAACACTACTAGGTGGTAGAGTTTCGCAGCTACTCGTCCAGATTGGTAACACCACCTCACCTATTCCTGTCGCCATAACGTCAATGTTTGCCGTTGACATGTTCCAGTTCGGAGGGAAATGTAGCCGTTAAACTTACTATAACTCTAGGCCTAAAATCCCATACTCAGGTTGACAACGAATCATAACCACGTCTGGTGTATCTAGGCGGCGTGAATTTCTTAACATCAGGAAATCCGTCTGCTTGTTTGCCTTCCAATATCATTAAGAAAATACTAAAAAAACAGTTGCAAAATCTTGTGCACAAAAATACTGTTCCCTTTTGTAATATATAAAACAATACAAATATATTACATAATATATAAGTGGAGATTTAAAAACTCTATGCAAAGCGCAGATACAGAATTTACAGAAAATATATCCACTTACATTAAAAGTAATCTAGAAAATGTATTTCAACAATTTATTATCTGTGAATACAACTTGTAACAAACATGGCCTCTGCAATCACATGCAAACCACGTACCTTGTTATACAAAACAGCTAAAACTTCAAAACTAATGAACCCTCGCGTTTCCCAACCATATCTTGCTAGAAATTAATAAATATTCATCTAGATAAGAAAATAAAGCCTTTTCACATAACTCAAAACCATTTGACAGATCTAAACCGAATTAAAGTATCGACACATCAGTACCTTTCGTAAAAAGAACCATCAAAATCTATTTACTAACCAAGTATGTAATCGCTTAACAAACATACAAAAAATTTAAAACATAATAGATAGCTTTCTTCTTTTTAGAGTTGATTAAAAATAAATATTTTTTTTATAGTATGTATCCAGTGCAAATCGTTTTTTTTTCCTAAATACGACTTTTCTATAACTCAAAAAAAAACTGAGACGAAAAATCTCAATACAGAAAATTGTTACTGAAATTTCAATTTTCTATTCTATTGTTATTATTGAAATAAAATTTACCATTATTTATTTTTTTGTTCAAATGGAATCAGGACCCTTAAATTATTAAAAATAGTTGCAAAATCTCATGCAACAAAAATGCTGTTCTCTTATATACTACATGAAAAAGTACAAATGTATCATACAATTTACAAAAGGAGATTCAAAATCTCTATGCAAAGCGTAGATACAGAATATACAGAAAAAACCTACATTCATTTACATCGAAAATAATCCAGAAAATGTATATGAACAATTTATTATCTGTAAATACAACTTGTAACAGACATGGCCTCTGCATTCACAAGCAAACACGTACCTTGTTATACAAAACAGCTAAAACATCAAAAACTAATGAACCCTTGCGTTTCCCAACCATATCTTGCTAGAAATCAATAAATATTCATCTAGATAAGTCGAGTATGGCATGCCACGCGATCGCAAATATCTACTAAGATCCCGTCAAGATGCCGCTCGCGTAAAATATAATGGAAGGTAAATATTCGCTAGGGTTACGAACGCTGGGGGCGATGATGGCGCTAGACTATCATTTAATTTCCTTTGTTGTTTCTAGACAATTGGTTTGTATATGAAACTATATGTTAAACAGTTGTTTATATATACTAGCTGTTTCTGTTTTACTTTTAAAATTAGAAAAATATATCTTCACGACCATATACGAAAAAGTAGGCAGAGGCACAATCTCACACGACTAGACACTTAGTCCCACAACTCTTTCGCGAACTGGGCACATATCCTATCCAGGGCAACGGGCTAGAAAATTGAAAAACAAATTTTCTAGCTTTTAGTTTCCCGACCCGGAGATCGAACCTGGGACCTCAAGAAGTCAAGTCCGACGAACCGCTAGACCTCATAGGTTATGATTAAAAAAATAATTAACCTATGTTTGAACTTGATACTGTCACCATATGCATATCAAATTTCATCAAAATCGGTTTATCCGTAAAAGAACATGGTAAAGACAGACATAATTTCGCATTTATATTAATGTGGATTTTATATCATAAATTTCTCTTGTTTGAATCTTGATAGCCTCTTCGGTTAAGATGTTAGCTCGTCAGCAAACATTAGATCAATAGACTTGGGTTCAATTCTCATCAATGACATATAATTATTGTGTGACGTTTTAATTAAAAAGGGCACAGCAAGCATTTTTCCGAAATCAAGATATATACATATTCAGAATAGTTTTTATGATAAACATAATAGACGGCAAAAAAATAGACACTATAAATGAGATTCGTCGCCGTTCTGTGGCCGATATGTTAGGACTATAATGTCTGCCGAAAGGTACCTCGGGACCGGAACATATATCATTGTGCGATAGATCATTGTCAGAACAATATCTTGCAGTTCAACACCAGCGGTCTTGTTGGTAATGACCTTTTACCTTTTCTCAACTCTTACGAGCCTGTCAAGAAGGCCGATAGTCTATTCCACACGAAGGACCGAGACAAATACCAGGGAAATCATCCCTCAAATAAGCCAAATAAAAACCCTTTTAATAACCTTCTTCTTCTTATACACAAAAATCAGTTAATGCTCGTTTGTCTCGCCAAAACTCGAGAACGTCTAGATCGATTTGGCTAATTTTGGTTTTGAATTATTTGAGGAAGTTCAGAGAAGGTTTAAAAAGGTAGAAAAACTGCAAGGAAACTAGAAAAAACAACATTTACAAATTTTCAAACACAAACGAATGGGTGAATGAAGTTCGCCGAGACAGCTAGTTGTTCATAAATAGAAACCCACTTATTCCCTACAGCAATTTATAAGTCAGTAAAACAAAATGACAAGCCAAATGAAACACGGGTGTTTATACAGTTGACGGTATCTACCATCACAAGTTTGACCAGTTACATCGCTACCACTTATTAGCTATCGCAGGGTTTCCCAAACTATGGGACGCGACCCACTGGTGGGTCGCGAAAGAATACTGAGTGGGCCCTGCCTGTAGAATAATACACCACGCTACCGGTAATACACCACACGACCGACAATTTAATTCTTCTAATTTTGACGTTGTCTTTTAATTAGAACTTAATTAAATAAATAAATTATTAAAATTATAAAAAAATGTGGTTAACCTTAGTCCTTTATTCATATTGGTAACAGTTAAATGTCCTAGAGATGGGTCCCGAGTTTGGGAACTCTTTTTTAGATGGGTCGTAGCCCAAACAACTTTGGGAACCACTGAGCTATCGATATCTATCTTTAACGAAAGATAAAAGTAAAAAAAACTTATAGGTTATAAATTGTAAGTCGTTTTTACTTGTTTTTTATAAAACATGCAAAATAACTACGTTGAAATACAAACTAGTTTTTAGTACATTTATCTTCTATCTTCTTTAAATAAAAATGCGAAAAGTCACACACTCACTCGATATAATATCTACATGTGCTAGAACGTTGAAAAAAATGGACCAACTACTAGGTGGTAGAGTTTCGCAGCGACTCGCCCGGATTGGTACCACCGCCTTACCTATTCCTGCCGCCGTAACGTCATGACGTGTTCCGGTTCGGAGGGTAAGGTAGCCGGTAAACTTACTTTTGCTCGAGGCCTAACACCCTGACCTTAGGTTGGCAACGCACGGTGTCTCTAGGCGGCGTGAATTTCTTACCATCAGGAAATCCGTCTGCTTGTTTGCCTTCCTATAACATAAAAAAAAATCCACCCTAAGCACCACAAGCATAAAACTTTTTAAGGAATAATTATGTTTTTTAAAGACATAGAAAAAAAAAAGGAAAATCATTATTTCATCAATGGCGGAAGTCTAAACTTAACTTACGTAAATATGATCGTATATCTAATTTCAGGGCCCCGCTTCAGGTAATCCTAATTCGCCTTCGCAGGATTACCCACATTGTATGTCATCTGTTTAATATATTATTTAATCCAGTGTCTCCTGGTTATCTCTTTAAACGTTCTACACTATTTTCTAGATTCTCCTTATAGCACTTATTTGCGATCTTTACTTTGTTTCCCTGAATCACACTCTTCAACTAATTCTCGCTCCTTAAGCTTAAGAACTCACGGAACGGTTTTTGCAACTGTTGCGGACCCGCAGCTTCTGTAGAATATAGATTTCTGCATTTACTTAGTCTGGCCATAAATACTGTTACACTTAAAAATAAAAAAATATTACATTTGAATTTCGAATCTGTCATTTTTATACGATTGTTCATTGTGTTTTCTCATTTTGGCGCCAATACATTGTACAATATTTTGCGATATTAAAATGGAGTGGGGTGATAAAGAGAACCGAATCGCTGTGATTGCATTACACAAAGTAGGTATGGAGCCAAATGCAATTTTTAAAACTCTCCATACACTTGGTTTTAGTAAAATGTTTGTGTACCGGGCTATTAATAGGTACAATGAGACTTCCTCTGTTTGTGACAGAAAAAGATCTGGCCGTCCACGTAGTGTTCGTACGAAAAAGGTGGTCAAAGCAGTAAGGGAAAGAATTCGAAGAAATCCTGTCCGAAAGCAAAAGATTTTATCTCGGGAAATGAAGATAGCACCTAGAACCATGTCGCGTATTTTAAAAGATGACTTAGGACTTGCAGCCTATAAGAGACGCTCTGGTCATTTCTTAACTGATAATTTAAAGAAGAATAGGGTCGTAAAATCGAAACAATTACTGAAGCGGTACGCAAAGGGAGGTCACAGAAAAATTTTGTTTACGGATGAGAAAATTTTTACAATTGAGCAACATTTTAACAAACAAAATGACCGTATTTATGCTCAAAGCTCTAAGGAAGCTTCCCAATTAGTCGACAGAGTGCAACGTGGACATTATCCAACTTCAGTGATGGTTTGGTGGGGTGTTAGCTATGAAGGAGTGACTGAGCCATATTTTTGTGAAAAAGGTATCAAAACATCGGCACAAGTGTATCAAGATACCATTCTTGAGAAGGTAGTTAAGCCCCTTAACATCACCATGTTCAATAACCAAGTATGGTCCTTCCAGCAAGACTCGGCGCCGGGTCATAAAGCTCGGTCCACGCAGTCTTGGTTGGAAGCGAACGTTTCGGACTTCATCAGAGCTGAAGACTGGCCGTCGTCTAGTCCCGATCTTAATCTGCTGGATTATGATTTATGGTCAGTTTTAGAGAGTACAGCTTGCTCTAAACGCCATGATAATTTGGAGTCCCTAAAACAATCTATACGATTGGCAGTGAAGAATTTTCCCATGGAAAGAGTGCGTGCTTCTATTGATAATTGGCCTCAACGTTTAAAGGACTGTATTGCAGCCAATGGAGACCACTTCGAATAAGCTTTTTATATTTTTAATTGTTGTATATTTATGTATTAAACTAACACACTGTAAAAGTAATATATGTTATTTGCAGTTAAAAAAATATTTTTTTTCTTTATTACAATATTTATGGCAAGACTAGGTATATGCAAAAAGTAAGAGCACATTTCACAATAAGTTCTACATCCGCAGCGCCCGCGGTTGGTTGCGGTTGCCGCGGCACGTTAGAATCGTACAAGTTTGCGGGCTATGATTTCGATCGTGACGGCTTTGTGACCGCACAAATCAGCGGTTTCAAGAGTTTTGAAATAAAATACCAGTTTCGCGACCGCCGCGGGTGTGGGTAAAAACCGCTCCGTGAGTTCTTAGTCTTACTGTTCTGTACATGCTGTAAAATTGTGGAACTCACTACCACACAGTATTTGTAATAACCCATCAATACCTGGTTTTAAAAACACCTTTTGTCAACATTTGTATTTCTTTTCACACCATCAGTTTTGTTTTATGTCCTTGTGGTTTATGTTTTCGTGTTTGTATACTACTACCAACGTTTACACATTGTGTTACTTTTAGTATTGTGTATTTTTAGATTTGTATTCAAGTTTAAATATGTTTCTTATGTATACAAGCACATATTTATGTTTGCACTTTTATTTTATTGGGCATGTCATGTGTTCTTTTTTTGTTTGATGTATATAATGTAATATGTATGTATAATGCTGAATAGTTAAAAATTACATATTTTTTCTTAATTTATTGTGCACTGTCATTCTATTATTTTCTTTATTAGCTTCTTGTTGGGTAAGCTGGAAGAAATCTCTTTACCTGACATAAGCTAACGCATGAGTCAGAGAGACAGCGATACTTAAATGTAAGCGACGCATACTTGTGATCGCGCGGAATTAACAATTAAAAAAAGATAAACAATGAATTTTTTTTAAATCTCTTTTAACAATATTTTTAACAATTGTATAGAGAATTAAAAAAAAATATTACTTAGACATTATGTTTTTTTTTAATATATTTTTCATGGGTCGAAAGTACCCAAATTTGAGATTTTTCGAACTTTAAAAATTCACATCTTTAAAAATATTAACTTTATCGTTAAAAGTCATAGGACTTTTTTTATTGGTATTTTAATGAAAAATATAAAAAAATGTCCGGTTGAAAAATAACAATTCCTTGCAATTGTTTAAACAATTTCGGTTTAAACAATATGGCACCGGTTTGCGCCATGGCAACATGCATTAATATCATTAGGAGGGCAATTTGAAGAGGATCGCATAAAAAAATTGAGGTCGAACAGTTTTCGGTACTCATGCGCCGATTCCTCCTACTCTAAGACCCGGAAATGTAGTCATCTAAATGTTCATCACACAAATGCCTGCCCCCGACGGGAATCGAACCCGAGCCTCGCGATTGGTCTGTGTAGTTAGGCATATACGTTATCCACTCGACCAACGAGGCAGTTCCCCTCAACCAACGAGTTATCCTTATGGAAATACAAATTGAAAAAATATGTATAATTATATTGTCAAATTCCGTCCACATAAATTATGTTTATTATTAGAGAAAGTTACTCGTTAACCAGTGGAGAATACGTAGAATAAAGTGTTTAGTAGAAAAGTACACGAGTTTACCTTAAAAAAGGGTATATACTATGGAATCCCACCCAGTGCCGACGATAAAAAGTATTATATTCTTAGATTCTTCTTGGCTTCTAATACTTCAAAGCATTTTATATTTGAACAGTCTTAGTATAATAATATAATATAATACCTAATATATTTTTTCAAGTGGAGTGGATAACCTCAAATGTTATTTTTTTTTGTAAATACAGTTCGAAAAGAAAGTGTCCATCACAAAGATTGGATTTCAGAAAAAAAATATTGATTGATAAAAGTATTTTTTTTTGTCTTTATAAGAACCTTCTTCCGATAATACTTAACACAATAATAAAAGGATTAACCCAATCTGGACAAACAGACAGACGGCTGGACAGCCGTTCGGCAGTTATGCGCTTACCAACACAATAAGCAACTCATTTTCATATTAAAGATAAATAAACACGAAACAATTAAGAAAAAACTACAGTCACTTTTAGGGTTCCGTACGCAAAGGGTTAAAACGGTATTACTAACTACCAACTACCGGTATTACAAACTACTAACGTATTACTAAGCCTTCGCTGTCTGTCGGTCTCATAAACCGTGATAGCTAGAAATCTGAAATTTTCACAAATGATGTATTTCCGTTACCGCTATAACAACAAACACTAAAAATTTAAAAAAATATTAAGTTTACAATTAACGTTTTTTTTTCGTATTTTTTGCTCAATATTGAAAACTTTAACAGGTAGACCTTTCAAAATAAATAATTAAATAACAATAAAATCAATATTAAAGGGGGCTTCCATACAACAAACGTGATTTTCTATTGCAGAAAGTCCGCGCGCGAGTCCGACTCGTACTATGTCGGTTTTTTTAAACATTTTTAGATAGATAAACACGAAACAAATTACGAAAACACTACAATATTTTTTTCTCGATAGCGCCAAAGCTCAGCTTCAAAAGGTATGAAAAACGGTTTCATATAAATCAGGTCCACAGATAAGTCCACAGACAAACTAGGTATTTTTGGTAAACAGCAATAATTTTGAAGTTCCTTACCCACCCAACATTAGTAGTCTAACAACGAAACCAAGTGCGTCGCCTTAATTTTTAGGCACAAGGGGGAATGGAAAATTATTATACGTTATTGATATCCGAGGCTATTTGCGTTTACTTCCCCTTAAATCAGTTAAATTCGGAGCAATTACCAGCTTAGAAATTGATTTATTTTTTATTGGATGAAAGAATTATGAACTTATTGGATTTTTTTTTTTTAAACAAACAAGGGGTATAACTCATTATTCTGGCGCACAAACATTTGGTCTGTCTGTCGCCTCTCTGGTGTAGCGGTTCGGCGTCGGACTTGACTTCTTGAGGTCCTGGGTTCGATAAAAATAAAACATCGGGAAACAAAATAGAAAATGCATATTTTAAGTTTTCTATTAATAACCAACGTTGCCCCGGATTGAATTGGTCCATATGTGCCCGGTTGGCGATAGGCCTGCCACCTATTACATTGTGAGACTTAGTGTCTTCGGCTAGTCGAGGGTTTGTCATGTTACATTCATGGTGGGAAATAATTGTCTTGAAAGTTAACTAAACCTTTGCTTTAAGGTGTAATGGTCCGGTGTTGTTTTTGACTACGTGAAATCTCAAGTGCTGGATAGTAAAGATTAGTATATAAGCTACTAGCGGTTTCAAGCAGCTGCGCCTGCATAACTTGACTTCTACTGCACCGATTTTGATGAAACGAAGCCTATGTCACTAAGAGATAATGTAGCATTCTAAAGGTGAATTTTTGAAATCGGTCCAGTAGTTTCGGAGCCTATTCGTTTCAAACAAACAAAAATCAAACTTATATATATTTATAACATTAGAATAGATATTTCTATAGGCATTTAATCTGTTGCTCGGATCTGTACCTCGAAATATATGCCAATAAAATACTTACAATAAATACAAATCTCTTTTGTTTCTACCCACTCCCTAAGTAAGCGGAGGTTTTCAATTGAACTGTATTTTTTTTATTTTTTTTTTGGTAGTATGACGATAACGAAACTATTTTGATGATTCTTTTTTCAGAGTGTAACTTATAATTGCCATCTCAATTTTTTTATAATCTGATCAGTAGTTTTTGAGTTCTATGTTGATATCATGTCGACAATATAGATGAAAACTTATACATTACTAAGTATAATTTAAAACTACTAGTGGGATGTTGATGAAATTTATTTGGCGACCATTCTGATATTTTTTGCTATGTATTGAAAAATAATCATCAACACTTGACGTGGTAATGAAATAATTTGTGTCGGTTTTTTGCAGTTTTACTTATAATTATTATTATTTACTGGAAAAAGATCGCATAGTTATCACGAAACTAAGTATACATAAAGAATAGTGATAATTTTAATGCGCATTTATTAAACTAATTTTAAATTATCGCTATCTTCTTTCAACGTCAGTAATAGAAAGAGACAAAACACATTTATTGCTGTCAAATTAAACTGGACACGACATTTCTACTGGCGCTTAATCTATCACTCGGGGAACGTTGATTAAAAACATTACATAAATCTTAAAGAAAGAAAAAATTTCGCCCCAGACAGGATTTGAACCTGTAACCTTTCGTCTCAAGCCGACGAATGCTCTAACCAATTGAGCTACTGAGGATTCAAGTCCCGTGGCGAAATTTTTAATTCCTTTCTAACCCGTTAACGCGGGTAGTTATGTCCTACAGATACACAATTCTGAGTACCCACCAAATGAGTTCATCACCGATGAAATTCACATTTTTAGAATGGACATAACTTTCGTTTCTTGCATCGAATTTTTATTTTTTTTTTATTTTTTTAGCACTTGGCCTGTGCGTGGGATAAATTTCTATAAATCTTAAAGAAAGAAAAAATTCTAAAAAATAAAAATTCGATGCAAGAAACGAAAGTTATGTCCATTCTAAAAATGTGAATTTCATCGGTGATGAACTCATTTGGTGGGTACTCAGAATTGTGTATCTGTAGGACATAACTACCCGCGTTAACGGGTTAGAAAGGAATTAAAAATTTCGCCACGGGACTTGAATCCTCAGTAGCTCAATTGGTTAGAGCATTCGTCGGCTTGAGACGAAAGGTTACAGGTTCAAATCCTGTCTGGGGCGAAATTTTTTCTTTCTTTAAGATTTATAGAAATTTATCCCACGCACAGGCCAAGTGCTAGAAAAATTAAAAAAATAAAAATTCGATGCAAAAAACATTACAGTTTGACATGTCTGGATTAATCTGACATGTCTAAAGTATTCTATCTCTTTCTATTTGTTTTATTTGAAAAAGATAGCTTGCTTTTAAAATAAGTTAGTTTGTGAACAGTAGAAATGACCTTTCATATATGTTATACCTTAAATCCTTACCATGAAAATGCAATCCAGTAAAGAAAACCCCATTCAAATCTGATTATTACTTTTCAAGATCAATGCGAATATACAGACATACATATGGTCGAATAAACAAACTCCTCTTTTAAAGTCGGATAAAAACTAAGGTCAGTAGTCAATGCTGAACGTATGATCACTATTTCCCGGTTTACATAGCGGTAAACAAATATTTTTACCAAGGTGCAAATTATTATTAAACTATAAAGCTGTATCGGTTTGCTTCTATGAGAAAATCTCAAATTCAAAGAGCAACGCTCGTTAAGTATCGCGTAAATCCAGAAAACAATGAACTTAAAACTCAATGGAGATGAAACTCAGACGATATACGTGTCGAGATAGAGTTCTAAATACCGGTGGCAGATAGGAAAGCATAGTAGTACAGATTACGTGTATTTGATATATACACACACAAATGTTGATTCTTCAAATAGCCATATAACGGCTTATTTTGGGAAGGTCTTTAGGTTTTGTTGTAGATTAATAATCCTCTCATTTCAGTACTAAACCAATTTAACTCTTGTCTTTGTTACATATAACAAACTTCTAATCTAAGTATTAAACCAATTTTAAACTCTTGTCTTTTGGATTTGTAATATATGACAAACTTCTAATCTAAATACTTATCTAATTAAACTCTTGTCTTTTTGATTTGTTATATATAACAAACTTCTAATCTAAATATTGAACTTTCTTTCTTACCAAATTAATTCAAAACTTTTTTCTTTTTGATTTGTTAAAGATCAATAGTCCTCTAATCTAAGTACTAAACCAATTTTAAACTATTGGATTTGTTAAAGATTAATAATTATCTAAGTACTAAATTAATTTAACTCTCGTCTTTTGGATTTGTAATATATAACAAACTTCTAATTTAAGTACAAAACCAATATTAAACTCTTGTCTTTTAGATTTGTAACATATAAAAAACTTCTAATCTAAATACTAAACAAATTTAACGCTCGTCGTTAATGGGTTTGTTATGATTACTAACTTCTAATCTAAATACTAAACCAATTTAAAACTCTTGTCTTTTGGATTTGTTATATTATATAACAAACTTCAAAAATAAGTACTAAACCATTTTAACTCTCGTTGTTAAGATTTGTTATGATTACTAACTTATACTCTAAATACTAAACCAATTTAAAACTCTTGTCTTTTGGATTTGTAATATACCTATAACAAACTTCTAATCTAAGTACTAAACCAATTCAGCTCTCGTCGTTTGGATTTGTTATGATTACTAACTTCTAATCTGAGTACTAAAACAATATTAAACTATAATATTATATAATAATAATAATAGGCAAGCTATTGGATTTGTTATAGATAAATAATCCTCTAGGTACTAAAGTAATTTCAAACTCTTATTTTTTATAATAATGGAAGGCAAACAAGCAGACGGATTTCCTGATGTTAAGAAATTCACGCCGCCTAGAGACACCAAAGGTGGTAATGGTGCGTTGCCAACCTGAGGCCGGGATGTTATGCCTCGAGCAAAAATAAGTTTACCGGCTACCTTACCCTCCCAACCGGTACACGTCATGACGTTATGGCGGCAGAAATAGGTAAAGCGGTGGTACCAATCCGGGCGAGTCGCTGCTTAACTCTACCGCCTGGACTAGATAGACAATAGTTGATAAAATTTATGTAAGATCATTTAGCAATCAATTATTAGCTAGCTGCTGAAATAGTGCCGGCTTTTGCAATTTTACTGCGCTTAATTATTGAGTTGCCTAAACCTGAAATCGAATACGAGACCTCATGTTAACAAAAATTCAAACTTCAAAACCGGACACAAACCCACAGAGGCAATAAAATCATAATAAAATTCCTACCTATGAATACGTATTCGAACCAACAATGTAGGGAACTATTTACAATGTTATCTCCTCGGCAAATTGTAAGTCTACATTGTTGTATGGAAGATTGCATTGTATTGTAATTATGGAGTTGTCAATAAACTGAAAAGATAAAATGGCAAACTTTATGCACAAAATACATTCATACATATCTTCATGTCAAGTCTCTTACAAGGTAGGCAGAGAGAAAGCAATGCCAAATTTAATGATCATTGCAGACCTGTATAGCTTTCTATTCTTTTATGATTTTTTTATTTGTATGATAATGGAAGTCAAACAAACAGACGGATTTCCTATTGGTAAGAAATTCACGCTACCCAGAGACGCTAAAGGCGGTAGTAGTGCGTTTCCAACCTGAGGCTGGGATGTTAGACCTCGAGCAAAAGTAAGTTTACTGGCTACCTTAACCACGAAACTCTTCCACCTAGTCACGGTGCTAGTGAGGGTAAGCCTATGCTCGCCTTTTACGAGCTGCGTGGCAGTAAAGCATACTGCTAAAGGGTCCTGAAGCAATAACATAAATATAACATTTAGAAAAGACAAGGGTCATTCAAATTAATTAGCAGAAGACATTTAGACTATTTGTAACCCCCAACGGAACGAGAGGAGTATTATATTTATTTGACATGTCTGTCTGTGGCATCAGAACTTCTAAACAAATAGCCCGATTTCGATGTTGATATTTCGTTAAAAAGCGGCCATGATCGAGATGGTTTTAGCTACTTTAGAAAAAGGTTTTTATAAATTTTGTCATTATTAGAAAGTCCTGCAACGAAATTCTCAGGGCCACAATTCTATAATAGCATTGTCAAAAACATTTCCATAAACATAACATCTAGAAATTGTATACAAGTCCTGGTTTTAATGAATAACCTGTAAAATATATGTATAATTGTGATACTATACAGCTATCAAACCCACGAAAACTCTAACTAAAACAACCCCAATCATTCCTACCTGTGTTTGAAGGCTAAACTTGAAACTTCTTACAAATAATGGAGGTCTGGTTATTTTTGGATCTCGAGCTTTAAATTACAAATAGTTTAAATTGTAGCAGTTTGAGTAAACAAAGTAACAATTTGGTCAACGAAAAGTTTAGAGGTGTTTAATATATTGTTATGTAACTCGTTTATGCAAGAAAGATGTTACTTTATACTACGAATGTGGAACGGGCCTTGGATAAGGAAAAACTATACAATATGTAAAGAAAAATACCTGAGGCTGTAACATATCATACAAACAGACATATCTTTATGCCAAGATATATATATCTGTGTGTGCATGTATCTGTCTACGGAATTTCAGCTTAAAGATGCTCCTCACAGAGCAATAACATAAACGTCATATGATTTTTTATGCTTTATTACCTAATCGAAAGGTTCTTATGACGTTCTGGTGACTTTTTTATGATATTGGAAGGCAAACAAGCAGACGGATTTCCTGATGATAAGAAATTCACGCCACCTAGAGACACCAAAAGTGGTAACTTGAGCTCGGGATGTTAGGCCTCGAGCAAAGGTCAGTATACCGGCTGCCTTACCGTCCAAACCGGAACACGTCATGACGTTCGCGGCGGCAGGAATAGATAAATATTCCGGTTTGGAAAACATTTGTAAGAACAGCATGTGAGCAAACAGTAGTAGTGGCGACTAACACAATTACTCCTAATGGAGACCTGTTTGTGTCTTCACACCACCCCTAACCTAATTACAAAAGTGTTTCAAGTTACGAGTTTTACAGGTTCAACTTTTATTATCTTAAACAAAAGAGGCTTAAAACGAAAAAAAGTGTTTCAAGTTACGAGTTTTACAGGTTCAACTTTTATTATCTTAAACAAAAGAGGCATAAAACGAAATAGTTCCAAACAAATACAAGACTTTTAGAAAAATAATATCTTTATGCCCAGATCTCCTACAGCAAAGCAAAGCACAGCAGAGGTACAACCAGGGCACCGAGAGGTACAGCCGAAGACATTAAGTCCCACAATGTGATGTGTGATGTGTGTAGGTAACAAGCCTATTGTCAACCGGGCACATATCCTCTTGTTTTCATTAAAAAATTGTCAGTCATTAAACAATACAATTTATTTTTGTTGCCCGCCCAAGGAACCAAACCCAGGACCTCATGAAGTCAAATCCTACACCGGACTGTCAAACCACAGAGGCGATATACTTAACAAAACTTTTTACCTTTTCTGTATAAGTTTATACTTACTGTAAAATCAAAATTAGGACTAGCTAACCTGACGGACATTGGCCTGTCTTGACTAGGAATATTGAAATCTTTAAAACCACTGATAATGGGGACCTGTTTGTGTGTCTTCACACCTACCCTAATTTAATTACAAAAGATTTTCAGGTTACGAGTTTTACAAATTCAACTTTTGTTATCTTAAACAAAAGAGGCATAAAACGAAATAACCCTAAATAATACAAGACATCCCCGAGATATCCAAGAGGTAGACAGAGGTACTACCCACGACTAGCCGAAAACCTAAGTTCCACAATGTGATAGGTGGTAAATCAATCGCCAAATACTTTTCTCGAATTCCTTCGGATCTCGTTATCAGATTCAGTCTCAATGACTATAGGACCACCACAGAAATAACTAATAAGCCATTTTAAATAAAAAAAATAATTTAAAAGGACAACCTCGTTGGTCAAGTGTCTTGCGTACACGCATAACTACACTAACCAATCGCGATGCTCGGGTTCGATTTTCGACGGGGGCAGGCATTTGTGTAATGAACATTTAGATGTGTGCATTCCCGGGTCTGGGTGCTTATTAAACTAATTCTGCTACCTATTTTAGAATTTTTATGTATAATAATCGTTGACTAACACCTATAACACAATTATATAATTTGCTTAGATTCAATTTGTGTAACTTGTCCAGGAATAAAGTAACAGGAGTTTTTTTTTTTTAAATCGGACCAGTAATTATGGATAAATCGATTAAAAAAATATACGAGAATAAAATCTCCTTTTTTTTGAATTCGGTTAAAAAATCATCTCTGTGATCTAGTGGTAAACTACTTAGATTAAATCCCCGGGTCAGGAACAAAAAAATAGAAAATGTGTATTTTCAATTTTAGAAAATTGAAAATTGATTGTGCTCGTGATTGGATTTGTTCCCGTCTCACTGTTGTACTCAGTATTTTCGGCTAGTCGTGGGTGCCCTGGTTGTGCCTCAACATATCTCTTCGGGGATATGTGCGTGAAGATACTTTAAAAAAATACTGATAAAAAGGCGTGCAAAGTCTAACAGAGTAAACCTTTCAACGTGTCTTATTTAGTACGGCTTTTAGTTAAAAGGCGAGCTATAATAGAAGTTAGATAAGGTTTGCCGGTTCGGAAGGCGTTTGTAAGTAAGAATGGCGTGTCAGTAAACAGTAGCTGAGGCGGCTAACGCAATTAGTGCTGATGGAGCGACTTGTTTGTTTGTTTTCAAAACATCCCAAGACAATTACGTTGTTCTAAGGCAGCTTCATTTTTAAAAGCCTTACTTTAATTATTTATTGATACGATATTTTTGATATTTTTTATGTCGCCTCCGCGGTATAGCTGTCCAGGTGTTGGACTTGACTTCATGAGGCCCCAGGTTCGAACAAAAATCCGCCAACGCGCCAAATGGCCCGGGTCGGCCAACAAAAAGAAAATGTGGTTTTTCAGTCTTGTTCATAACATTTTCGTATCACAATATTAGTTTCGTGCGTCTCCGAAACTTTACCGATTTTCACCAAATTTATATTTAGAGGGTCTAAGAATTGGCCATTATCTAATTTCATACCCCTAACTGATAAGGATGACTGACCATATTTTTTTTACTAAATTCTCTTAAAAACAAAGTGCAAAACAACGTGTGACGGCTCAGCTAGTTTTTAATTAAAAACAACGTTGCCCGGGATTGGATATGATATGTGGCTGGCGATGGACTAGTCACCTACCTATTACGGTCTTAGTGTCTAGCACTAAGTGGCTTCCGCTAGTTGTGGGTGCCCTGGTTGCGTCTCTGCCTACCTCCTTGGGGATATGGGTGTAAAAATATCTTAATGTTTTTGATTGTATTACTAAAAAGCAACTGTCAAGTAATTAAAAAGCAAGGGCCTCGACTAAGTTGATTGAGTACATGGAACTGACTCCTTGGTGAAATACTGTGAAGGTGTTTTTAAATGTTCCACGTTGCCAATGACTACGCTCATAGCATCTCAGCAAATTATTAAAAGCACGCAAACGCCTATGAGAATAAAATCACACGACAGAGCTGAATAGCTTATCAGTCGATATAGACAAACATTTTTAAACAACTAAAATAAAATATCCGAATGATGCTTCGGTTACGAATTAAAACGTACATTAAGTTTTAGTAGTGTGTGTATTGTTGGTGCTATTAATACAGTTTAGTGGTGCGTGTTATGTGGAGTTGAATATATTTGGTCTCTTTCGCTTCTGGCAAGTCCAATTCATCCATAACGGACTGTTTTTCCTCTTTGTAGCGCCATAACACATTTTTTGGAGGAAAATTACAAATAAAACACTTTTTACAAAAAATATTAGTTGGATTTAAAATCAAATATTTAATAGAAATTTAGCTAAGAAAAAAATAGTATACTTAAAACTAAATAGAATAAATAAAATTCTAGACAACCTATCCTTATACCTATCATTAAAGGACGGCTCAATTACACCTTATTACGTTGTCAGTACAAGTTTTAAATCTGCAAGTAACTTGTCCAGAGTTGAAACTTCGTAATTGGTAAGTCTGACCCTAAAGTTGAGTTACTCGTTTCTAAAACATGATCCAACCCAAAAGTTCCAACAGAATGCTTCAAGATCAAGAAATAAGATTAAAATTTATAAAAGAATATTACCAATTATCGACTTTTCATAAAGTTTTTTGAAGTGAAAACTTTTTAGCGGCGTTGCGCACTTTTTTTGAAATGGTATAAACTTCTAAACTCGCGTCAGGACGTTTAACCATTGGTAAGTCGGCGCAGGGCGCTTGCGCAAATGTTCGTGTTGACATGTTTGTGTACGATAGCGCAATAACACATAAATGATAAAACTTTCATATTGATAATTGAAGCAATTCGTGCAAAATTATTCCCTAACCATTCCAAAAGTTAATATTCAAGTTTTCACTTCTGCCGGCACTCTCGATACCACAAGGCAAACGAGTAGACGGATTTTCTGACGGTAAGAAATTCACTCCGCCTACAGACAACAACAACTTTAAGTTTACCGGCTACCTTACCCTCCGAACCGGAACACGTCAACGGCAAGCACTGATGTTATGACAGCAGGAATAGGTGAAGCGATAGTGCCAATCCAGACGAGTCGCTGCGAAGCTCTACCACCTAGTAAAGTATCTTGTTTACGCCCATATCCCCGAAGAGGTAGGTAAAGGCGCAACCAAGGCACCCACGACTAGCCGAACACACTAAGTACAATGTGATAGGTGGCAATGCTATCGCCAACCGGGCACGTGTCCAATCACCGGCAACGTTATTTTTTAATAGAAAATTAAAAATATACATTTTCTACTTTTGTTTGTTGCCCGACCCGGGATTGGAATTATCTGTCATTAAATCACAAAGTCGTATTAAAAAGTGGACTTAATGAATGCTTAAAAGGCAATCGATATTTCTGAGTACAGCCGTTTACTATAGGTACGTTTACGTAATATACGTTTCGACTTATCGATTCAAAAGTACGAAATCTTCATGCCAAAATGGCGTATAATTCGAGCTATCTGATCTTTGACATGGCAACACCGTAACATGTGGCTTGTGGCAATATGATTCAATGAATAATGATTGATTTCGGTTTCACGGTTGAATAAACAGAACGAGAAACATTAAAAGCAATTGATTACGATTCATAAAAACAATGCTTATTTCCATCATCTCTGGTCTAGCGGTAAAGGTGTCGGACTTGACTTTACGAGGTCCCGGGTTAGATTTCCAGATCTGGCAACAAAAAGAAAATGTGTTTTTTTTCAATTTTCTAAAAAAACTGGCAACACAACCAGGGCACCCACGACTAGCCGAAAATGCTGACTCCCACAATTAAGGTGGCAAGCCTTTCGCCTACTGGGCTTATATCCAATCCCAAGCAACATTTTTTTATTGGAAAACTGGAAATACCACATTTTTTTATTGCCCAATCCGGGATTCGAAAACGGGTCGTAATGAAGTCAAGTCCAACACTTCGACTGTTAGAACACAGATGCATGATTTATGGTTTAAAAAACGTATCTTTTAAACCCACCTCTTTCAGTTTACTTCTTTATGCCAATTAAAAGAGATTAAACTCAGACTTACCTTATAATTGACTCAAGATATCTTTTCTTAAAAAGTCACGCAGTAAAAATATTTCGATTGAAAACTCCATTAAAACTCTTTGTGAATTTGTGAAAAGAAACGGCGAGATCACTTATTTTAACCGGATTAAACGTGATCCGATTTCATTATGATGCTTTTAAGAATTGATCCTAAGTAATATTTTAGATTGCGGATTTATTTAAAGCTAGCGTATCCCCACGACTACGTCTGCGCTAAAAACAGTTTATTTTTCTATTATTATATTTAAGTCTGGATCTGATGATGATATTCCAGGGAAATTAAATTAATTACAAACTTTTTGTGCATTTATGTTATTATTATTTTTTTATGACATTGAAAGGCAAACAAGCAGACGGATTTCCTGATGGTAAGAAATTTCCGCCGCCTAGAGACACCAAAGGTGGTAATGGTGCGTCGCCAACCAGAGGCCGGTATGTTAGGCCTCAAGCAAAAGTAAGTTAACCGGCTACCTTACCCTCCGAACCGGAACACGTCATGACGTTATGGCGGCAGGAATAGGTGAGGCGGTGGTACCAATCTGTTTATTACTTTCTTTTTAAAATCAAAGTCGGGTTCGTTCAGTTGCACTTCGCTAAAATTTTATATCTTTTGTTTATGCAAAAAACCAGCAAACAAACACGCGGCTCTCCTGATGGTAAGAGACAATCGTAATAACACCCCTCTTTTTCCATCTGGGGCTAAAAATGGAAATGTTCTGCTGAGACACTTAGCAAAAATAAGATAATGGTTTTAAGTTAATGGGTGATAATTAAATTAAATCTTACATAAAAAGTCGAGTTTCAAACAGGTTTTAAATTTGAGACCAAAAACTAGTATTTCAACAACATGCACTAACATCCGGGTAGATCTTGAAGGTGAATTCCTGTTGTTGACAATGTTTTCTGTATATACAAAAATGACATTTTTTGTGATAAATCAAAAAAATCGTCGCAATACAGCCTACGATCCATTCATTGGTCCTAACAACTGACGAATTCAAAGAATTGTCATTCTAGATAGGATTTAAAAGTGAGGTCATTAGATTAGATTTAATGTTATTTTATGTTGTAATACCGACCCGCCCCAGTTTCGCACAGTTTTAAAATATACATATATACCTTCCTCCTCAATCACTTTATCTATTGAAAAAAACCGCATCAAAATCCGTTAGGTAGTTTCAAAGATTTAAGCACACAAATGGACATAGGGACAAAGGAAGCGACTTTGTTTTATACTACGTAGTGAAAGTGAAGACAGAAAACAAGGACACGGCTCTTTTGATGTTGAGAGACAACGGTGGCCTATTGATGTTGGCATTGTTATAGGTGCGTTGCTGTTCCTTCTTCGATTACAGAAACGACACAAGAACACAACACATAACAATACAATTTTAATAGGTACCCTAACCTCCCTTTGGGAACGGTGGCAGTGTAAGGAAGATAGGGTTAATCCTGATTGCCGGCGAGTTTGTTTTACCGTTTCTTCTCCTGACTGGCTAGGTTTGGAAATGGTGGTAGCTTATGGTAGTTAGGGTTAAACTTAATCTAAAAGTATCTTCACACCTATATCCCCGAAGAGGTAGGCAGAGGCACAACCAGGACACCCACGATCAACGACTTAATCTAATTTATATTAAAACATCACTACATAGGATAAAACAACGTCGTTTCCTCTGTCCCTATACTCGTATCCCTTTGTGTGCTTAAATCTTTAAAACTACGCAACGGATTTTGATGCGGTTTTTTCAATAGATAAAGTGATTGTAGAGGAAGGTTTATATATATTATACCCACAAGCTTGGGCGGGCGGTTAGTATGTTATAAATCTAAATAATATTTTTTTATAATTTTAAAAATATTCACACACCACAATGTGGCAGAATATTGTGTTAGTATTAACAAATATCTTTTGTAAGGTGTCAGAAAGGCAGATGGTCTATTCTACAAAGAGGACCCGGACCAACATTGGGAAAAAGTTGATTTTATACTCCCGTGTTGGTCCGGGTTCCTTTGCAGAATAGACCATCTGCCTTCCTGCCAGGCAGCTCGTAAAAGGCGAGCATAGGCTTTCCGTTACTAGCACCGTGTCATCTGACTAGGTGGTAGGGTCGCAGCGACTCGCCCGAATGGTACCACCGCTTACCTATTCCTGTCGCCATAAAGTCAGTGCTTGTCGTTTACGTGTTCCGGTTCGGAGGATAAGCTAGCCGGTAAACTTACTTCTGCCTCAGGTTGGCGACGCACCATTTACCACCACTATTACCACCTATAGTATCTCTAGGCGGTCTGAATTTCTTAATTCTTTTCTTTCTCCATCAAGAAATACTGTCTTCTTGGTTGCCTTCCAATATCACAAAAAAAACAATTACTAGCTGTTGCGCGTGACTTCATCCGATAAAAAGCTTTTTCAAGTACCACGATAATTCGCTGAAAAATCGGTATAAAATGTACCTAACATATGTTCTTCTCCGAGATCTATTTATCTGGAAATTTCTTCAAATCGATTCAGCCGTACTTACGTGGATACGGTACGTACTGCAAACATGACATTTCGCATTAATAACATTAGTGCAGATTATTATCAACTCATTAAAAAACATAGAACATTACAAATGTCATCGAACACTTGAATGACAGACTTGAAGGTCTCGTGATTGACTTTGATATGCCCCGTTAGATGTGATTGCACCATTTAGATAAATAAAGTAAAAGATTTTTTTGTAATATCAAAATTAAAACTTTTTATCGTGTAACACAAAAGTAGTTATATTGATGAGTCGAATTGTAAATCTGAACTTTTCCTGACAAAATGACTTAAGTCCCTGTGACTTTAGTATTCCGATTTGAAGGGTAGATGAAACTTAATATCAGCAATCAGGTTGGCAATGCATGGAAGATTATTACATGCTTTGATGTGTATTAGTTACGTGTATTGTTAATTCAGAAAATCCTAAGATTTTTTCCATACCCCATAGTACATACATACAAGGATAAAAAAAATGGCTGGTTGTACTTAAGTGCGCGGCAGAAGTTATACCTACTTGTTATGTAAAAGTAATAAAAAGTAAATCTGTAATATAAATCACAGTTAGGTAGATATAATTTAAAAAGTCACGTGTGTGAATAAAGAAACATGTTGCTTAAGCTGACAACTTCATGATGTTACTTTTGTATAACAAATGCGCGCGCATCTTAAAATTTCGCCCTCCGCTACAACTTCATATTGTAACTTTTGTGTGACGAATCTTAAAATTTCACCCTTATCATTTTTTCTTAATATAAGTTATAAGCATAACTTCAAAAACCGTGAAAAATGAAAAGGAAAAAGTTCGAACTGACCCTGATGACTCTGAATTCGATTAACAAAGGGGGTTGATGCAAGGATGATGATGAATTATCAACTCAAATTCTGTAAATCTTAATTTACTCCGAATTCTGTACCAGTTCTAGTGTTGCGATATCGTCGTTGGTTGCATAAGAACCTGTTTTCGAATCACTAATTATCGCATTACTCAAAAAGTGTTTTTTTAATTTTCTTATAAAACTAATGCTACCGGAGATCAAATCAGTTGCTAGTTGGTAACAGTTTTGCCGCCATTTTTGTAAAGTACCTTTGACCAATCATGAGTGCCCTGGCTGTACCTTAGCATATCACTTCAGGGTTATGAACCTAAGCAGAATTAAATTAACCCATTATTTTTGATAATAGATTGAATATGCGTAGACAGACAAAGAAAAAACAGAATAGGCATTTCTTTTGTAAAAATAAAAGAAATCTGTCTGCAAGAATTCTAATCTGAGAAAATTATTCAACAAGCGACTTTGTATCTTCGGCTAGTCGTGGGTGTCCTGGTTGCACCTCTGCCAGCCGCTTCGGGTACACGAGCGTGAACATGCTTATTTACTTTTTTAACTAGTTGTTAAGCATGGATTTGCCTATGTATTAAAATTACATAGCTCTCTCAAATGAGAAACCGTTGTAAAATGTGACCTAGGTACTTCTCGGAGACTTAATCTGTTTTTCGATTATTATACCTAGAATTTACAAACATACTTACTTTAACATTAAGGATATTAGTATGGATTTAAAAAAAAATATTTTAATTATTATAAAATTAAATAAAATCTGTGGTGTAACGCTCGCTGACATTCGTAACAGTGAGATCCAAGAAAGTGTTGGTGTTAAAATGCGAAAAGGCATGCTCTCCGCTGGTTCGGTCATGTGGAAAGCGTGACATATGAAAGATTGACAAAGCAGATATACAATGCGAATGTGCATGGACGTAGGTACACGGGGAGACCAAGAATGACATTCCACGATCAGATCGCTCGAATTTTATCCTAGAGTGGTGTCAAGAGTCTCCGAAACCAAAGTAAAACGGGTATGGATGTGAAGGAAGCCAGACAGGTTTGTCAGGGTCGTGAGGTTTGGCTCTCGATACTCTCTGCCTACCCCGTAAAGGACTTGACGTGGATATATCTCTGTATGTACGTATGTATGTACTTATTATAACATTAAACCTATGTGTAATATAAGTAAAATTCACATCGATTGCATAAGCTTTCAAACAAAAGAGTCCACATCGAAATTGGTGTTATCGATAAGGAGTTATAATGCTACACACAGACACAGACGCATCGAATTTATTGCTAAGCCCTCTTTTTCTGTTAGGGGTTAGAATCAAGCTTTGGTGGCTCTTGCTCGATTACGGGAACTTTCGAATAAGTCCGCTTCTGTGTTATTATCTATACATATAATAAATCTGTAGAAGGTCAATTCTGTACATTGAAAATATTGAAAAAATAAATAGCAGGGGGGTGTTACTGGATCGATACCAAACCCAAACATGTGATTAAAAAACTTGTTATAATTAAACCCTATTATCCTGGGCATAAAATGGGGTACTTTTTATTCTAGAAAAATACGTAGAATAAAAATAAATCTTAATTTTTCAGTTTTATCACGCGAATAACGACATCCGCGGGGACGGAGTCGCGGGCGGAAGCTAGTATATAATATAATACAATTAACACGTGAAACATATAACTATTGGACTTGAGTAAAAAATATTAAAGGAACATCTTACGTTTTGAAGCAAGATGGACTATTGTGAAATAGGAAATCAAAGGTTTCCCTATTGTTGGTCTCGTACATTTCTAGTGTTGGGGTAGTGCCCCTCTTCCTGTGTTAAGAGGTCATTGGGGGGAGTTACATTGAACTGTATGTGTATATGTATGTATATGTATGAAATTTATCTATGAACTTAAAAGCTTTCTTAATTTAGGTAAACCTAGTAAGTGTATTACAACTTTTTGTAGGTTTCTTTGATTTTGAAGTACATCACAAATATCACATAAATAAGCGCAGTAATGTATCTTCACGTCAATATCCCCGAAGTAGTAGGTAGAGGCACAACCAGTGCACCCACGATTAGCCGAAGACACTAACTCCCACAGTGTGATAAGTGGCAAGCCTATCACCAAACAGGCACATGTCCAATGCCAGGCCACATTAATTTTATTAGAAAATTTGCAATTTAAGTGCAGTAAAACGGCAATACCGAGTCCAACCATTTTCATTTGGTACCGCGATGCGATTTCATGATTATTTTTTGGAAAGATGGGAAATGGTTTCGAACCGGTCCCACGTACATTTTATCAACAGTTTTATCTAGCAGTTTTGGGACCACATCGGAATTTAATCCTACCATTTGCCATTATTTTTTTTTAAATATATTGGAAGGCAAACAACCAGACAAGCAGCAAGAGATTTCCTGATGGTAAGGACTTCACGCCGCCTAGAGACACCAAAGGTGGTAAATGTGCGTTGCCAACCTGAGGTCGGGATGTTAGGCCTCGAGCAAAAGTAGGTTTACCGGCTACCAAACCCTTCGAACCGGAAAACGGCATGACGTTATGGCGGCAGGAATAGGTAACAGGTAATAGCAATTGGTCTATCCGTTCAAGCGTGATGCATACTTCAAATCAGTTTCTACTTATTAAAACAAAATACAGAAAAACAATCGTAAACCACATAATTATAACAAGAGTAATAATAATAATAAATATCCCTGGACAAGTCACACAAATTGAATCTAACCTCAAAGTAAGCAAATTATATGCTTGTATTATGGGTGGTGGTGATACTATACATAGAAATACTTAAATAGATAACAGAATATTTTTAATAAACACCCAGACCCGGAAATGCAGACATCTTAATGTTCATCGCACAAATGCCTGCCCCCGTCGGGAATCGAACCAGAGCCTCGCGGTTGGTCGATGTAGTTAGGCGTGTACGTTAGCCACTCGACTTATTAGGCGGTCACATAACAGTTATAAAATACTAGCTATAGTTCGGCGAACTTCCAACTTTAAGTTATAAATAGTGTTACTAACACCACTTTATTTTACACACATTTTCAAATTTCTTCACTAGAGGAAAAAAACATAAATATGGCCGAATAGTAGCCGCAGGAGCAGACTAATGTCATATAATCGTTTATAAGAACGACATACATTCTCACTAAGTTAGCAGCTAGCACTCACCGTATTTTTTAGAACCGTGACTCATACATCCAAATCGCAGCCGTACTTGCGAAGAACCGGGTTCGAAGAATTCGAAACGGCTATGAATTGATGAAAGATGAATTACCTGGAAATAAAGACGTATGAACATAAATAGTCATGTATTGTAAAAAGAAGGGACTTTAAATGAGTCAGGGCAACACTGGTTTACAACGAAACAAAGAACTTTGAAATATGCTAAAGTATATTTATTTCCGTATCTCCAGGGAGATAGGCAGAGATGCAACTAGCCGCAGACACCAAGTCCTACAATGTGTTAGGTGGCAGGACTAACGAGTAAAGACAACCGGGCACGTATCCAATCCCGGACAACGTTGTTACATACATACATATCATCACGTTAAGTTTAAGTTCAAGCACTTTTTTTAGACAGATAGTATCGAGTGCCAAATCCTTGCTGACCTTTCTGGCTTCCTCCACATTCATTACCCTATTTATAAAAAAAGCGGTTTCTGAGACTCTTGAAACCAACCTCGGATTATACCGTCGCGTAACGATTTCGAAAGGATTTTTCCATACAAATTTCATTAAGTTTTCATAGTAGGCTCTGTGGTCTAGCGGTCCGGCGCCGGACATAACTTCTTAAGGCCCCGGGTTCGATCCCCGCGACAGGCAACAAAAAAAATTAGAAATGTATATTTTCAATTTTCGAATAAAAATAACGTTGCCCGGGATTAGATATGTGCCTGGTTTGCGATAGGCTTGCCACCTATCACATAGTGGGATTTAA
Organism: Calephelis nemesis; assembly: GCA_002245505.1. NCBI lineage: Eukaryota > Metazoa > Arthropoda > Insecta > Lepidoptera > Riodinidae > Calephelis > Calephelis nemesis. The sequence continues at coordinate 240,862 of NJDD01001953.1, read as the reverse complement.
TGTCTTCGTCTAGTCGTGGGTGCACTGCTTGTGCCTCTGCCTATCATTTCGGGGATATGGGCGTGAAGAAACTTTTATAAACCACTACTCGGATCATGATAAGATTATATGGGACCTTTTCGGAATGACCTACCTTCTTTAACAAGAAACATTAAAATTAAATCGTTATAGGCCGAGTAATAGTGTATTAACAAACACGCAATAGAACATACAATCGAAATGATAACCTCCTCCTTTTTGGAGTAAGTAAAAAACCAAATAATTTTTGGGGTATAATTATTTAAAGTTTTCAATGCCTATTGGTTTTTTATCTCGCAATAAAACAGTCGGAATGATTATTTTGAATAAATAAATATCCCAGGACAAGTTACACAGATTGAATCTAACCCCAAAGTAAGCAAATTGTGTGCTTGTGTTATGGGTGTTAGCCAACGATTCTAATACATAGAAATACTTAAATAGATATCAGAATAAATTTATTAAACAGCCAGACCCGGAAATGCAAACATCTTAATGTTCTTGACACAAATACCTGCCCCCGTCGGGAATCGAACCTGAGCCTCGCGGTTGGTCAGAGTAGTTTGGCGTGTACGCTAGCCACTCGACCAACGAGGCGGTCAAAATGTAACATATTCTCAACACTAATGCAATTTTACTAGACTTCTCCTGATCTCTCCTTAATTTTACTAGTTTCCTTTAATACATTTCTTATATTTAAGTGTTAAGTGTAGTAAACTACAAAATACTGACCAATACGATAAGTAAACCATGTAAGAAATATACGAAGACAAAAGTTAAGTGCCATATTTATGTTTAAACCATGTAAGAAATATACGAAGACAAAAGTTAAGTGTTTTCGTGTAAAGTTGTGTTTTATATCCCTGGGATTTCATCATCAGATCTAACTTGGTGGCAACGGACAACCTCAAAATTACGCTCTTTCAAATGAAAAATATTTTTTTTAAGAATCGGTTCAGAAATAACGGAAAAATATATTGAAATACATAAAAAATGTAGGAGTCGAACATACACCTCATTCTTAAGTTGGTTAAAAAACGCGTGGTCTTGCATTTTTATTGAACACAAGTTCAAGACTTCTAACCTTATCACAAACCCTTAACTTGTAAGTACTTGTGCTAAAGAAATGCTTTACAGATTTATATCTTTAAGGAAATCATCAAGAAAATTAATTGTTTGATATAGCACATGCAGAATAAATTAATAGATAAATATCTCTGAACAAGTTACACAAATTGAATCTAATCCCAAAGTAAGCAAATTATATGGTTGTGTTATGGGTGTTAGTCAACGATACTAATACATAGAAACACTTAAATAGATACAAGAATAAATTTAATAAACACCCAGATCCGGAAATGCAGACATCTAATTGTTCATCACACAAATGCCTGCCCCCGTCGGGAATCGAATCCGAGCCTCGCGGTATGTCGATGTAGTTAGGCGTGTACGCTAGCCACTCGACCAACGAGGCGGCTTGTGTTATGGGTGTTAGTCAACGATACTAATACATAGAAATACTTAAATAGATATCAGAATTAATTTAATAAACCTCCAAATCCGAAAATGCAGCATCTAAATGTTCATCACACTAATGCCTAGGGATGCAACAACGTTCATAAAAATATCGATATTATGATATCGATGTTTTTAAAAATGAAACCTCGATGTCGAAAATATCGATTTTTATGAACGATACATCGATGTTTTTACGATGTTTTATAAACATTAGCAGGATTCACGTACGGCTATGACATGGTTGCTGAAGTTAGGCGTGTACGCTAAGTCACTAGCTAAAGCCACTTTTTTAAATCAATCACCCAGAAGGGCTATCATAATGGATTTTCGCAAATTAATGCCAAATTCAATAAAAGAAGTCCCGGCGTAACACACTAAAGATGTTAATGGTTTCCAACCTGAGGGAATATTAATTCTCTAAAAGAACGTAATGTCAACTAAAATATGCTGGAACCAGAGTCCTGTGCCCATAAATAAGACCCAAACACACCCAAGTTAGAAATAAACGCACGTTACTGTGTTAGATATGGCTTTTGCCTTTTAATAATTCTTTAGCCTTATTTATTTTTCGTCTTGAAACGCAATTTGGGCTACACATTTGTTTCGTTATATTTATGTTCCTTCTATTTACTTAGGTTTATTACTATCACAAATGTTACTGTAATGGAAAATAAAAAAAGGTTGCTTATCTCTGTTTAAAAATTCATTACTAAGGCCCGCACATACTCTTTATTTATGGAAGAAGTAAAAATGGAATCCCGAAAATATGTCACACATTTATTTCTATTTCAAATTGGAATCTAAAGCTCAGTTAATCGTTGCTGGTCATTGAGATCACAAAAAAAGAACATTAACAAGTCACTCAAAAATCACAAATAATGATTTTCAGTAGGTACTTTTTTTTATAAACATTTGATGAATTTACTGAGACTATGGCTAAATTTTGATTGAAGACAATGACGAGGATTAGTAACATCATGTTATGTTCGATTATGCAATAACTGCTATACTTGGTCACTCTGTTAATAAGAAATAAACAGACAATGCCTCTTTCGAGCAGCTTAGTAAGAAATTTACGATCTTCAAATGCGCCCGAAAAAAAACCAGTACAAATATTAGTGCAATTCCTAGCAAATAAAAGCACAACACAAAATTCGAAGGAATCCATACATTTCCAACGAAGTGCTATTGCTTACTCTACCGTAGTTAACGTGAAATCCTCTCACTATTTCCTTAAACCTTGATATTGAGCCTTCGAACGCCTAAAGATGTTTTCAAAGGAATTTTCTAGAAAGAATCAAATGATGATTCGTCGAAAAAAGTATATTTAGGCGAAAGATTTAAGCTAATATACCTATGTTTGATGAATGAACTTGTATAATGCGTCCCGACTACAGGACAAGGACAGATCTATATCGTATAAAAAGCATTTTCAAATTAGTGCACGAAATTGAGGTTGGATATTCTGCTTGTTTACGAAAAGAGTTTAAAAAATTCAAACTCTATACAAATTATAATCCTTTAAATATTCCGCAAAAGGTCAATGACCGCGCGAGATGTACGATAAACAGCTGGGAGCGCTAACTTTTTAGCGACATTAACTATGTTTTTAATTAGCTTTTTTCATTTTTATTTATGTTTTTTTTTTTTATTTTTTACGTTTTTAACCAAGTTCCAAAAAACGAGTAGGTTTTATTTTTTTTTTTCATGTATGCGATTTCTAAGAGGTTTTTGAACCGATTTACGTTATTCTTTTTTTGTTTGATACGGAATAGTTTCGAATTGGTATCATCAGTTTTTATTTTGTTAGCATTTTTTATCTACTTCAACTATCCCGATGTTTATTTTTATTAAATTTAATCATATCACCAATGATCTAAAAAATATTAAAGAAATAAAACTACGTTCCGTTAACCTACTTCAAAAGTAAAAAATAAAAAATAATACAGATTGAATATATTTTTTACTTTTTTAGTTTTGAAATCGGTTTTTATTAGCGTAGTTATTTTTATTAGGTTCCTATTCCAAGTCCCTTACTGAAATATCGTTAAGTAATTCGAGAAAACCTTTTAAACATAATATGGTACCGTTAGATTGTAAACTATGCCAAATCAATTACAATTTAACATTTTTTCAATCATTTATAATTTGTCCATGATAAACTGTCAAATTGTAAACTGTCATCAAACACTCAAGTGACACAACGAAGCGTGCAAATTGGTCTAACATTATGTGTCGTGCGCTGCCGCCATCTAGCCCAGAGATTCCCAAACTATTTTCTTTCATAGACCACTATCAAATTTTTGCTGGATTCAATGGATTCGGAGGATTTTGCATGGCCATAGATAGGGATACATTGTTGGGCAATGCCCTACCTTCTCCGTTGACCCCTAGGAGAACACCTGGACCACTTTAGTAATTACTAAATTCGAGCCTGTTATTCATTAGCCGGTTGTAAATAAATAAATTTATATCCCTGGACAAATCACACCCCATTGAATCTAACCCCAAAGTAAGCAAATTATATGCTTGTGTTATGGGTGATAGTAAACGATACTAAAACATATAAAAACTTAAATACAGTGGACCCCCGATCGTCCGGCCCCTGTCTAATGCGGCGCCCCCTGTAATCCGACGTGACTTTGTATAAAACGTATTATGTATTTGACAATCTTCGTTAATGTAGATCACGCATGTTTGAACAGGTTACAACTCGTACGCGTTCGTAAAAATATTAATGAATATTTCCAAGCTTTAAAATTTGATAAATTCATTACTTAGGTACATGATGTTGATTAATAATTCTTAATGATTTTGGTACATATGTGCATTTATGCTTAATTTTATAATAAAACGTAATCTCTCTATTGTCATTTAATTTACTAAATTCGACATACATTCATAAATTAAGTATGATTTGTACTTCAAAGTATATATAACATATAGAATCTTATCATTGAATATGTAGTTTGTCGGATTACAAGGTACTCTTTTGTAAAAAAATCCAAACTATAGGGGATCTTAAGCAGTGCTCTATAATCCGACAAATTCGATTGTCCGACACTGCCCTGCATAATGTTTGTCGGATTACCGGAGGCCCACTGTAGATAAGTTTAATAAACACCCAGACCCGGAAATGCAGACATCTAAATGTTCATCACACAAATGCCTGCCCCCATCAGGAATCGAACCCGAGCCTCGCGGTTGGTAGATGTAATTTAATTTAATTAATTATGCTTACATTATTAAAATAGACGTAAAAGTAGAATCATCCAATGAAAAATCAGGAATGAATGGTTTACACATTGACATTTGTCGGATATTTTTTGTTTTTAAAAGCCCGTATTCTCGGTATACTATTGCCACCAAGTCTGGATCTGTAGTGAGAAATCCAGAAAAATAGAGAAAATATTTAATTTTGGTATACATAGATGATTTACTTATTAAAGTCAAAATCTTTCATTTGCAGTATTACTGTGCTGATTTTTTTTGTTTATAATAATATATTATTATGTAACCCTAAACATGTGACACAAATTGAATCTAACCCCAAAGCAAGCAATTGTAGTGTTAAAGGTATTAGTCAATGGTACCAAAACATAGAAAGACTTAAATAGATGCCAGAATAAATTTAATAAACACTTAGACTCGGAAATGTAGATATCTAAACTTTCATCACACAAACGCCCGTCGGGAATCGAACCCTAGCCTCGCGGTTGGTCAGTGTGGGTAAGCGTGTACGCTAACCGTTCGACCAACTAGGCGGTCAAGCTACTCTCTTATTACGTTAAAAACGTATGCAACGTAAAAACTATTTAAGTAGTAGAGACTAATAAGCTTTTATGTAAAACGATAAAGGAAAAATCTACATTTTAAACAAGAAAAGCGTAAAAAATATACTACTCCATTAAACTTCATAAGACAGGTTGTCAGAATTATTCGACCATGACAAAACTTTCGCTGTTTAGTTAACATTTTTGTAAATATTCTTACATATTTTAAAAGGCTTTTGAAGTAACTGGTCCTTGTAGCGTCTTAATACCTCGCAACCTACGTTACGTGCTTCTGAAGTTTTAAATATTCTATCGTTATTTACGCGAATTGTTACAGGCTTATTCATAAACGTTGTTTAACTTTTAATCATCAATAATTTAAATAATGTTTAAAAAAATGTTTATTCATAAACGCTATTTAGAGTTAATCATGAGTTTTGGCGCCATTGAGAGAAAAGATGGTCGACTTTTTTTCATAATTATTAAATTTCGTGTTGATATTGAATAAAATTAGTCAATTTTGGTGGCATTTTGTACAATTTTGTTCAGTTAAAGTGCACAAATGAAATAATCATGAAGTAATTAGCGTATCATGTATTTACTCATTGATGCCAAATCTCTTTACATGAGCTTGTGTAACGAGGCATCAGTCACAAGTCGTTAGTAAGTCATGTCAGGCTCTTGGGTAAAGCGGCGGCCTCATTACATAAGCTCATGGAAGGAGATTTGGTGGCAACGAGGAAATACACGATACAATAATTTCTTCATGATTATTTCTTTTGTGCACTTTTACTGAACAAAATTAAGGAAATGAATAAGGCAGTTAGTTAGAGTAATATAAAATGACACTTGACAAATAACAAGTAAGAAATAATTATGCAAAAAAGAAATTGCACTTGTATGAAACACGTGTGTGAATATAGAAACATGTTTATAAAGCAGGCAACTTCATGATGTTACTTTTGTGTGACAGATGCGCGAACATCTCAAATTTTCACTCCTATATAAAGATAACGCTCGCCTAAAGAAGTATAACTTCATTAAGTTTTATGTTCGGCGTCAGGCTTGACATCATGAGGTAACGGGTTTGATCCCCGGATCGGGCAACGAAAAAAAATGAAAATGTGTATTTTCAATTTTCTATTAAAAATAACGATGTATTGGACTGAATATGTGCCCGGTTGGCGTTAGGCTTGCCACCTATTACATTGTAGGACTTAGTGTCTTGGGCTAGTCGTGGGTGTCTGGTTGTGCCTCTGTCTACCTCTTTAGGGATACGGGCGTGATGATACTTTAAAAAGAATGTAATATGAAATCTCCCAAATAAATAAAATGTAAACTCCATTACGAACAGGTATTCAGAGCCATATTTGTGTTGCTATTTTCTGTATTTGCTACGTTGATGATAGCGCCATGCCTCGGTGATTATTTCACAGTGATTGGACACGTTTCAAACCTTAAATTAGTCACAGTGAAATCATTCTATTTTGCTAGATAGTAGCAAGTATCATAGTATTCTATATTCAGTGCGCCATGTTTAAGGCGCCGATAAATAATGAAATTAATTTATATAGGTATACAACTAGCGGCCCGCCCCGGATTCGCACGGTTATGAAATATACATATAAACCTTCCTCTTCAATCATTTTATCTATTTAAAAAAAACTGCAACAGAATCCTTTGCATAGCTTTAAAGATTTAAACATACAAAGGGGCACAGAGACAGAGGAAGCGACTTTGTTTTATACTGTGTAGTGAAAATTTTAAAAAATATTTAATTACTAGCTCTTGCCTGCGGCTTCGCCCGCGTTCTCACATGAAATCGTTGTGCGATGAAGCCTATATGTTAATCAAGGTCACAATCTATCTGTGTTCCAAATTTCAGACTAATCCGTTCAGCCATTCGAGCGTGAAAGAGAATGGAAATATAAATAGAAACATCCATACATACATACTCACAAACTTTCGCATCTATAATATGAACACAATTGTAGTAATATTTGAGCTTAAAATACGTATGTGCTTGCTTAAGTACATGTAAAATTTGCTTTATAAGGAAGAACAAACTTGAGTTTATAACAATAGTATTTTTTTAAAAATAGAAAAATTGTGTGTGTACTTATGTACACGCGTTAGAAGTTACACTTCTTCGGCGTAACAAGATAAAAATCTTTTTAAAAATTTTATCTTTTGCCTTATTTTACATTTGTAGACGAAATGACACTAACCCTAGAAATAAAGAAATATTGTGAATACAGTTGTCAGTTCTCACGCAAACACGTAGATGTCCTTACTTTTACTTTGTTGGTACCTTTTTTTGAAAAACTAAAATGTAACCTATAGCTAACTTCATCATATCGGTTTTTCGTGATGGTGTGCGCGCGCATCGTAAAAATTTAACCTCATCATTTTTTCCTAACGCGCCAAAAGAAGTATAACTTCAACAAGCTTAACTTCAAACTTATTTTTTTAATAATGGAATAGATTTTTAGTTAGTTTAGTTAGTTAGGATTGGCTTTAGCATTTTCAATAAGTAAAGTTGAAATTTGCACCGAGTTACCCGATTTTACAAAATCGGACTTAAATTAGTCAAAATTAGTAAGAAGTCAACAAAGAAACTCATGGTAGGTTTTTGAGTAAAGCGGTAGCCTCGTTACTTAAGCTTAATTAGTGAGATCCAGCATGATTATTTCATCTCTGCACTTTAACTGAAAAAATTGCACAAATGCCACTAAAATTGACTAATTTCAATCAACTTAAACACTAAATTTAATAATAATATAAACATACGAACGTCTTCTCTCTCAATGGCGCCAATCCCGGGCAACGTTATTGTTTTATTACAAAATTGGAAAAACATATTATCTTCTTTTTTTTTGTTGCCCGACCAGCGGATCGAACACTGGACCTCAAGAAGTCATATTTAATGTCAGTCATATATTATGTTTTGAAAGCTTTCTAGTAATCTATAACAGTTATTTTTATGAAGTCAGAATGTTTGTAGCAAGAAATACGCGTAGCAAACCGAGGTAACAAATGCAACGCCTTTCACACGAATAAGATTTGCAAAAAGAAGGCTATTTTTTCACAGATTTACCTATTAGAATAATAAAAAACAGCGTTTCGTTATAAACAAAAAATTATGCAAGCTCTGTAAATGGGAAAAAAGCCGACTTCAATTTAAATAATTGTGTTGTCTAAATAAACAAAAATTGAGTATTTTCTCGATATTCTTGGGGTATTCCAGACTTGGTAACTAAATGATCACCTCTAAAGTAGGTAAGCTCTCTATTTTTTTTTTGAAATGAAAACTTCTTTAGCACTTTAGTAGTTGGGCACTTTTTTTGCATGGGTAAAAACTTTTAAACTCGCGTCATAACGGATGGAGTAAACAGCCGGCGCGTCGTAAGAGAGGAAGTATCCCCCTCTCTTTCTACGGCATGGCAAAAATATACGCCTGCGCCTGCTGTTTGGTTTAAACGGCGCAAGGCGCTTGCGCGAATGTTCGTGTTGTCATGTTTGTGTACGATAGCGCAATAAATGAATATTGTATTTATTATACCACATAAATGATAGCATACTCATGCTGATAATTAAAGCAATTCGTGCAGAATTATTCTCTAACCATTCCAAAATATCAAAAATCCACAATGTTAATATTCAAATTTTCACTTCAACCGGCATTATCGGAGTGCAACCCGTATTTGTTTTTAAAAATAGATTTATATATGACCAAGAAATCGATTAACATTCTACCTTCATAAAACAATCGAGTTTACGAGCTACCATCTTTCTTTAAGTCGTTCAAAATACGATTTAGCTTTAAATCTGTTATTTTAGCTTTATAATAGATATTTCTGGACAAGAGACACAAATTGATCTAACCTAAACCATAGAATACCTACCTTTGCCGTTTATTAATAAACATAGAATAAAGGAATTCAATCTTCAATGGTATTTTAGTCTTTATTACAATGTAACACATGCTATGCCCGGTTCGTATAATCAACGAACCGTAATCCATCAGAATAATCATTGGTAGTTTGCCTAAAAGAAATGAAGCATTGATCATTACACAAAATGTTTAGTGAAAAGGTAAACAATCGAAAACATCTGCCTTCCTATTCCAGGCAGCTCGTAAAAGGCAAGCACAGGCTTACCGTCACTAGCACCGTGACATCTGACTAGGTGGTAGAATTTCGCAACGACTCGGCCGGATGAGACCGCCTTACTTATTCCTGCCGCCATAACGTCAGCGCTTGCCGTTGACGCGTTCTGGTTTGGAGGGTAAGATAGCCGGTAAACTTCCTTTTGCTTGAGGCCTAACATCCCGGCCTAAGGTTGGCAACGCACTATTATCACGTCTGCTGGACGGGTTTCCTGATGGTAAGAAATTCTCCAGGCGGCACGAATTTCTTACCATCAGGAAATCTGTCTGCTTGTTTGCCTTTCAAAATAATTAAAAAAAATCCGTAGTAGCGTAAAAGCGGATTTAATAGACCTGCTATTGGCACACTTAACCATATAAGAAAAAAAACATACAAGAAGATACTCAAAATTCATGTAGTGTGTCATATGTAGACGTAATCAGTGATAAAAACTTCGAATTCATTTATCGGATGCTAAGATTGCGTAATACATTCGCACTTTTTTACTACTCAAGGCAATGCGCCCATTATAAAGGAATTCCTTTCACAATGAAACATCTAAAGGCTATTAATCGATCAATATTGGGCTTCCTGATTGGATATCTGTCGTGCCAGTCCAAAATGGCGTCGTCTGTGCTCTAGGCAAACAAAGGTAGTGCTTTAAATGTCAATATATTTAACAAACGAAAGCGTAATTATAATAACACACAGAAAAACTACAAAAGTCGATTACAATTTCAATAAAATGTCGTTTAACTAACAAACACGTATTAGTGAGAACTAGTGGTCGCCACGCAAGTAACATTGGTCGAAATTAGACCATACCTAATATCTTGTTGATAAGAACGTCATCTTCGTTTCTCAAGACCAAATACTTTGTTTCCAAACTTTATTGTGCGCCATATATGTTATCTTTTATATTTGTTTGTGTGTGTCAAATGCATGGTAGTGTGGGTAATGTTTTATTTATTAATACCTATATGGACTTTATAAGCATTATTATTAAAAAATATTAGCGTTCTGCACTTCTCCTACACATGAACTATAAGTGTGCCACATTTTATACTACTGCGTCCGCAAAATTTTCATTCATAGGGGTCAAAATTTTTGGCATCACGTATTAATAGGTTAAATTATTTTATCGTATTCGTTTTATTTATTTTTTTAAACTTAATGTTAATAGTTCGCTCGTAGTTTTTAATAGTAGGTAAGTACCAAAAATGACACATCCGATTCCAATTGCATGAAATCGAGATTCAATAGTAACCCTCCTGATTCAGGCGGGAAAAACCTCATTTGACAGCGCGAACTCGCGCGAACGAAGTGCAGGCACAGATAATCTATAATATTTATGGGTACGTGTCCGGTATTCAAGGGCAAAGCTTGCGTAGAATCAGAGGTACCCACTACAATGCATAACGGAACTTTCGAGCAGTAGTGACGCGAAGTACATTGAACTGAATCGATTCTCCAGACGAGATTATAGCGGAACTATTTTGATACATTGTTGCTTTTAGCGTAATTATAGAGCTGGTAAAGTGCAAGAATAAATGGACGAATTATGAAGAGATAATCTAAATGGTTTACCGGGAAGTTGTTCGTTTTTAGTATTCCATTTGCAAGTAAAGATTAAAAACGCAATAACCCTTAAACCAACTTCATTACCTTGACTTTTTGCTTGGTCCTTTCTCTGACGTAAAAAAACATTTTTCAAATTTCAAACGTTGTTTTTTTTTGATAAAGTTTTTTTTTATTGTTTGTTTGTTTGTTTTTTAATTTTATACCCGTCGGGGAAAGGCAATGGATCTGAGTCTATACAGCCACGTCTTCCGTATTAATAAATCTTTTTCTTGTTATACATTTTCAATTCATGTCTTCCGTATTGATTCTTTATTTTAGTCATTAGTCACTATTTACAAAGTCATGTCTGGGTATTGAGTAAAGCGGTGGTTTCGTTACACAAGCTCGTCTATGAGATTTGGCGACAGCGAGGAAATTTAAAATACACTAATTTCTTCATGATTATTTCATTTGTGCATTTTCACTGAAAAAAATTAAACTTATTTCCACCTAATTAATCAATTTTACTCATATTTTACACTAAATTCAATAATTGTGAAAAAATTACGACAATCTTCATTCACGATGGCGCCAAAACTCGTTTTTTTTTATCCTGAGGCTTAAGACTACTTTTAAAAACGTTAGCCAAAAAAGTTTCTTTTGATATCTCGGGGATTCCATCATGGCTTCGGGATTTAAAAGGTGTACAGTTTCAAATTACAGAATTTCGTAATTGTCTGGGGGTTTTAGGGTAAACGGAGAAAATTGAATGAATGAGTGCACTTTATTATGCACCAAAATTTGAAAATAATACATACGTTTTCGCTTATAATATTTAACTTACAAGCACAAGAAACACAAGCACAACTTATCGTTTCACAGCGATCTCTGCCAGACAATCTTAGGGTAAAAGAAATAAGCTATGTATTAAAAAAACTAAGTTAGGGCTTCATAAAACAAAATATATGTAAACTTATGCTAATCTAATAAATCAATTGTTTTATTTTATATAATTTAATATTTAATGGCGAAAAACATCTGAACAAAATTCGATTTGAATTTTCGCAGTTTGATCAAACTCCGAAAACTCAAATCGAAAATGTATAAAAATATACACAAACTGAAACCTTATCTTTTCTGAAAGAAAGAAAAATGAATCATTATTTAAACCGAGTATAAAAAATAAGAAATTTCTCAATCTGACTGTATGTTTTTTTTTGTACGATTGTCATGCGATTTCGGCCGTCACAAACTGATTCGGATGTTTTTTTAGAAATACAGGTCATAATTATTACGATGATGATGATCCATATTAATTTTATCAATATTTTTAAGATAAATAATGATGTCTCAAAACTTTTACTTTTGACAAAATTTCTGTGGGACCATTTCGGATTCATTAGCCATCATCCGAAAAAAAAATTATATGTGCCCAATAAAGTATAGTGAGCAGTAACGGTTTTTGCAGTTTAGCGCAACTTTCATATCAAAAAATAATAAAAATTAAGTTTGCTATGTTTTTTATTTGCCCAAATCATATGACACTAGTTGTCTTACATCTGAATGCCTTTAGACTTACTTTCAAATTATACGGGTTATACTTTTTCAAGTAAACTTTATTCAAAATTCGGGTTTGCTATGTATCTATGACAGTCCCGCCTTTTATTATGTAGAATTTATATACTCTTTGTTTTATTGCTCGTTATTATGTTACGCCATTACATGAAAATTACTTTTTACTCTTTGAAAGGTTTCCTAACAATAGAAAGTTCCATATTGTTCATAGAACAATAAAAAAGTGGCAATTTGCAGAAAAATCAGTTACTATATTTTAATTGTGAGTCTTTTGACAGTTTATACGATGCAAACATTGTTTGACAGGTTAATTTTAATCTGTTGCTTGAGAATGACTTGTTTGGTCAGATCAGTCTTTAAACAAGCAGCAACAGCAGATTTTTTTTCTTTAGGTTTTGGCATTCCAATAGCATTTTGCTGTTAGTTGCTATATTTTTGTTAGTCAACTAAATTTAATTAAAATTAGTCATAAATCGTAAGTCAATATGTCACGTCAGTGTCTTGGGTAAAGCGGTGGCCTCATTACTCAAGCTCATATTGTAAGATTTAGCGGCAACGAGGAAATACACAATACCCTAATTTCTTCGTGATTATTAAATTTGTGCATTTTCGCTGAGCAAAATTGTACAAAATGCCACCAAAATTGACTACTTTCACTCAATATAAAGACCAAACTTAATAATTATGAAAAAACTACGACCACCTTTTCTCTCGATGGCGCCAAAACTGCATCAGCAGCTTAGCATTATAAATTATTAAATTTTATCCGTACATTTGTTAGTTTTTTGGACGATATCGCGATAAACAGCCTGTAAACAATAAATAAAGGTAAAGTTGATTTGCAAGCGTACTGGCAACATAATATTTTATTAAAAACCATAAATCCACAACGTCAAGCGTGAGTCGGGAGCGCTCTATCATCATTAACCTTGTTGGTACGTATAATTGGACTATCGCGTTTATCATAATACGTCTAATAACCACGGACCTTTTTCATATTAAACATAGCGCTATATATTTGTTATGTTGTTGTTGTGTTTTTCTATGAATGTTTTGTTTGATACAATTACTAAATATTAATGTTTTGCGAATTTTCTTTTGTCGTGTTATGTATTGTCTGGAGATTCTTATGAAAAATTATAAGAAAATAGGGTAAAACAATGCGTTTATCTATACAAACTGTGAGTAGCTGTTAATGTTAAGCAAAAACATTCTTATAACAAAATATACTCCTCAATCATACAACTTTAACCGTGCCAAAATTTATGTATATTTTTTGCACGTAATTTTCAAAAAAAGTAAAAGTACGAAGTTTTCTACGTATGTTATTCTTATCATTAAGTGTCAACTGATTTTGATATAACATAAAAAGACTACTTATTTAAAACGAAACGTTTTTAAAAAGCATCAATTTCCTTTTTTTAAAAATGAAATCAATACTAGATGCTTTCCCGCGGTTGGTTAGCTGGTTCTATTTCGGATGATTGCAATAAGAATTGAAAGATTAAAAAAATAAAAAAAAAACATATATACATGTATCTGCCTCATTGAAGGTTAACCAAGACAAGAAAGAGACTAAAACCCTCTATCCTGTGCATCAATTATATATGTCACCCTAACCTGCGGTGTTATTCTATAAGAAAGTCATACTTAGGGCGGCTTGCATAACAGTCGTTAAACGTATTTAAATATTTGTTAATTGCAATTAGGCTACTAATCACGTTTAACGTCTTGCACAACATAAAAAATACCCTTAAACTTGTTTAGCGATATGTCAAAATTAATTATGCCAGATTGCCTGTTTAGCGAAGTTAAACATTGTTTAGCGCCATTTTGGATGCCCAGCTGATTAGATTTCAACAATATTGAATTCAATGCTATTTGATTAAATCAGTGTGTAACAAAGTCAGAAGTGAATTTTATTTAAATTATCACCAATGGATTTATGGGATTTATCAGATGACGACGAAAAAATAGTTATGTTTATAAGCCGGTCTATTACACCAAGGCAACTATTTTCAAGATCGACATTATTTGATGATCTTTCAGAAATCAAATTTCTGAGACGATTTCGTCTAACAAAATCTACCAACAGAATTTTGTTACAACAAGTAGAAGAACATTTGAAATACAGGATAGACAGGTAATTAAAGTGTTTTTACTATTCATCTACCACCAGAATTTTGCTACAACAAGTAGAAGAACATTTAAAATACAGGATATACAGGTAATTAAAGTGTTTTTGCTACTAATCTACCACCAGAATTTTGCTGCAACAAATAAAAGCACATTTAAAATACAGGATAGATAGGTACCTAATTAAAATATTTTTGCTATTCATCACATACTTAGGTTGTAAGTCGTTTTATGTAAGGTAGGTACCTAGGTACATAAGCAATTTTATAAATTTGCAACCAGTTGGTATTGGACAATATTGTCTAACATATGTCTAACAAATTTTGTCTTTGTTTCAGGGTAACTGCTGTGTCTCCATTTAACCAACTTTTGTGTACCTTGCGTTTTCATGCAACGGGTGGCCAACTTATTACGTGTGGTGATATCATCGGTGTACATGAATCAACCTCTTGCAGAATTGTACATCGTGTCACTTATGCTATTGCAAGTTTGGCACCCATGTACATTCAAATTCCAACTTTAGTAGAACAGCAAAATGAAATAGTAACTGGATTTCATAAGATTGCAAAATTTCCAAGAGTAATTGGTGCAATAGATTGTACCCATATAAGAATTATATCTCCTGGAGGATTAAATGCTTATTAAGTTGTCGGTTGTTCTTGATGGTCCGACAGTATTTGAATTATACAATTCTGCTATTTGCTTGTCGGCTTGTTTAACCGCAACGGTCTGTTTCGACTCAATAATGTGAACGTATGCTTTCATTGAGTCAAAGAGAAGCAACTGATCCTGCTTTGTAAAATTAGGGGCACGAGTTCTACTTTCTTTTAATTTTGCAGACATTGCAAGAAAAAATATTGAATAATGTATGTAATAACTGATAGTAAATAATCAACAAGCTAGAAAACCGAAAACTGTTAACTGACAATGCTGAGTGCTGGCAAGTGACACTTGACAGCCGACCGGTATATTCCTGGCTACGCAAAGAATTGATCCTAATAAAAGCTCACGGTGGCGTTTCATTGGAAAAAAAAGTTAACATGTGGAACGGAACGCACGAACTCGTCTGTCAAATATGCTAAACGCGTTTAGTAAAACTGTACTTACTACTGTACTGTTTTACTGTAGTAAAACTGTGTTAAGCAAGACAACCCTAAATGCGTTTAGTGTAAATATGTTTAGGCTGATAAACATAATTAGTTAATTTTATTTAGCGGCTATTTAAATACAGCGTTGTGCAAGTCGCCCTTAGTGGCCAACAAATCTCTTCACTCATAAAATTACAGATTAATGTCAAATCAGACTCGTTACAAAGCATTTGTCGACTGTCGCACCAGATAGTAAAGCAGAAGGCAAAGCCTCATTACGATATTTTATTGCAGACTTATTCATCTGGAGAATAGTACAGCGTGCACACTTTATAACTATTTATCAATTATTTTTTTATTTAATTGTGTTTATAAATAAAATAAAAAAAACGTAAGTATAACATTTATGTCATTACTTATAATTAATGACGCATTTTTTTATTTAAAAAAGGACATATTGAATGGGCAATAAGCCTCTTAATCAGAAAACTGCAGAACCAAGTATTGAAATAAAACAAAACTTCGTTACATTTTTTTTGAAGATCTATTTAAATCTGGATACCACTTATAGAAAAGGACATTAACATTGCAATAGAGTTTTGGCGTGTACGATAAAAAAAGGTGTTTGTGATTTTTTTCGTAAGTATTGACTTTCGTGTACATATTAACTGAAATTAGTCAATTTTGGTAGCATTTTATACAATTTTGATCAGTTAAAGTGCACAAGTGAAATAACCAAGAAGAAATTTAAAAAAATGTCGTTTCCGCCAATTCTCAATAAATGAGCTTGAGTAAGGAGGCCACTTTCTTTGACAACTTATGACTCATTTTGAATAATCTAAACTCGATTTTGTCACATCGGATAACTTGACACAAATTTTAACTTGATTAATGACAAATACTAACGCTAATGAAATAAAGCAACGAATGAAAAAAGCGTTGCAACATTAATAAAAAAAAATACTTTGTTTATTCATATAATTCCATTAATTCACTACAACTTTATGATTACAAAGTGGCACTTAAGTTTGGTTTCTAACATATCCATCTCGTGTTCTGGTTAGGAAATAAAAAAATGTATTGCAATCATGCTCATACACAGACACAATCGAGAAAGTTGAAATAGCAAAATGTTTCCTTGAAAACTTATCCATTCTTATTACACTGCTATACAAATATAAGCCGTCAAATTCAAATAGCCGTCTTATAACTGGAAACATGAATCATTTGATTACGAATTCACCTCGGTCGTATATCACTATTAGTGGTGATAACAGTGTGACTGACGGCTGGTCGGTATCTTTTTTATTTGAATTGTCATTGGCAATTACTACAATTTATATCTCATCAAACAAACTGTCCCCTGGGCTTGACTCATGCTCTGCGTATTTTACGACAAATATTTATTTAATGACATTGAATAATACGTTTTTGATGTATTTACTATTGATATAGAGATTACTGCAAATTTTTTCTAGGTTAGTTTAAGCCCGTTTGTGTAATTTAAAAGGTTTGTAAACAATATGAATATTTAGGGTTTAGTAATATCTATTACTATACCATACTGCCATTGTTAGATGTCACGGTGGTAGTGACGATAAGCCTGTGCTCGCCTTTTACGGGCTGCCTGGCAGGAAAACAGATGGTCTATTCTGCAAAGGAGCCCAGTCCAACATGAGGAAAAACTTATATTAATTATTCAATATCACTACATAGTACAAAACAAGTCGCTTCCTCTGTCCCTATATCCCTTTGTATGCTTAAACGTTTAAAACTACGCAACGGATTTTGATGCGTTTTTTAAAAGATAAAATTATTGAAAAGGAAGGTTTATATGCATATTTTGTGCCCGTGCGAAGCTGGAGCGGGCTGCTAGTAAATTATAAACCACATATTGGATCATCTTAAATTAGGGTAATTTGGTTTTACTACCTCCCAATAAATGTTAATGGCGGATACTCATTATAAACTTATAAGGCAGTGATTACAATTACTTAATCTTCTTAAAACCTAATCCAATCTTCTTATCTTTACAGATACAAAAGTTTGAAACTAATTTTAAATTTATGAAATACCTACTTTAGCACTTTAAAGTATTCGACTTGTGTTTTAGCTACACCTGACACAATTAGGATCAACCCATTTTTAATCGACTCCAAGAAAGGAGAAGATTATCAATGCGCGTGTATGCTTTTTTAATTATCGCCTCGTTTGTCGAGTGGCTAGCGTACACGACTAACCGCGAGGCTCGGGTTCGATTGCCGACGGGGGCATATTTTTGTGTGATGAACATTTAAATGTCTGCATTTCTGGGTCTGGGTGTTTATTAAATTCTTTCTAATATCTATTTAAGTATTTCTACGTATTGGTATCGTTGACTAACACCCATAACACAAGCATATAATTTGCTTACTTTGGGGTTACATTCAATTCTTGTTATTTGTCCAAGGATATTTATTATTTATTAATTTATTATGTTTGTTAGGCAATTCCTCGCCCAACAGCCAACCGATTTTAATGGATATGACATATTATCTTTCTAAAAAAGAATTCAAAGTCATTTGGCTAGTGGACGAGTAATCGGTAGCAAACACAAAAAATATAAAAACACACAGTTGAAATGAGAACCTCCCACTTTTTTGAAGTTGGTTAATAAGTAATGATCGGTCAACACATTTTTCAACTTACGTCCATGCGGCAGTAGTAAAACTAGACAACTATCCGAAAATACTAATTCCCACGATGCGATAGGTGTTAAAACGATTGTCCATCCCGGTCAATGTGGCTTTTATTAGAAAATTTAAAGAACACAACATTGGTTGCCAGAATCGGGAATCGAACCCGAAACCGCATGAAGTCAAATCCAACATATGACCACTACACCATAGAGGCAACTCTAATAGTATTAACACAAAAAAATGCAAACGTGTATTTAAATAAACACTGTCAAAAATTTACGTCCAAGTAAAAAGATACTAGACGTGGAATGGCGTAACAGCATTTTATTGGTTTAGAATTCAATATTAGATAGTGTTTAGAAAAACATGCGTTTAACGAGTGTTTTTTTTGTAGTAAGGCGAAATTTTTTTTCCACGTAAGTTTGTGATGATCGATAACCTTCTATAGAAAAACAGTGCTCATGTTTGTAAATCCTTGGCATATATGTTAGATGACATCACAAAATATTAGGGTAATACAGTTTACTGCCCGCAAATGTTAGTTTCGGATAAACATTATTACCCGTAATGTCGGCAATTATTACCTATTCTTACAGCCTAATAGCGGACATTACCCAATTTCCTTAACATGAACATTTGACTTTTGCAATTACATCATGCCTGTTATCAATACCAAAATATTCTATTAATGTTATAATTGCAAAAGTTTGTATGTTTTTTTGTAACTTCATTCACGCAAAAAGTGCAGAATAGATGTTCATTTTTTTTATGTTATAGGAAGGTAAACAAGCAGACGGATTTCCTGACGGTAAGAAATTCACGCAGCCTAGAGACACCAAAGATGGTAATGGTGCGTTACCAACCTGAGGTGCGGATGTTAGGCCTCGAGCAAAAGTAAGTTTACCGGCTACCTTACCCTCCGAACCGGAACACGTCATGACGTTATGGCGGCAGGAATAGGAAAGGCGGTGGTACCAATCCGAGCGAGTCGCTGCGAAACTCTACCACCTAGTAAATTTGACACAAACATAGAGGGTAATTTGGATTAACACATAGGTTTGTTTTGATCCCGAAAAAATGATCCTATGAGACCATTAACCACGCGGGAAATGCCGTTGGCATCAGCCAGTAATAATATAAATGCAAAAAACTGTCTTTCTGTTGCTTTTTCACGGTTAAACCGCTTAACCGATTTTTTAATAAATTTTAATATGCATATAGCTAAAGAGCCGAGTTTCAAAAATATATATATTTTTTTTAATCGACCCCCAAAGGGAGTGTAGGGTAATAGGGGATGAAAGTTGGTATGAAAATTCTAACTTTTCTACGCTGACGAAGTCTCGGTTAAACCACTAACAATAACCACTAATAATAACATCAATAACATACACTGAAACCCGGCTGTCAAAAGTCACCTAAATCGGCAAAATTATGGACAGCACAATATCTATTTCATCCTAAGTTAGTTTAAATAATGCCAACAAATATGGTCTGAAAAATCTAAATGTTTAGAATACAACCAAGTTCTATCTGTTGAATTTAATCATTTAAATATACAAATGAAATCTTAACATTACAGGACATTATTTATAACTAATTATTGTTACCAAATATTTTTTGTTAAATATTATTGAAAAATGGTAACATCGAAGATTACTACATCAGTGACAGCCATATTTTTTACTATTTTTTATTAGGCAAAGGTAGCAAATAATTTTGGTCATTGATAACGTCACAAAGAGTAAATAAAGGTGTTTTATATTTTTACTGTACTTTAAAACCGTAATGGCAATTTTCAGTTTTAAATTAATAGAATATGGTAAGTGATCATATTTATGGAAACAGTTTTTGAAATTTGATGTGTAACAAAAATACCAATGGCAATTGTTTATTGACTTTGTCTGCTTAAAAAAAAATGTTCAAAAACGTTTTTACAAGCCACATGAAACCTAAAACCAAGAGGGGTGTCATAATTAAATAAATGGTACGTTCACTTAGTTTTGCCTTCACAAATGCTAGTTTGTTAATTTATCCTTCTACATCATAACGGAGTGATGTTTAATTGGTGTGTAGCGGCTTTAAGAGGCTGAAGAAGCCGAGGACAACATCTAGTTCAATATAAACACTTGGGTAAATTGGTCAGCGTCACATTATCATAATACAACCTTAGACCAATGTTTCCCAAACATTGGTCTCATGTTCTCTCATGGATCGGTAATTTTCAATCTGTACTTTCGTGACCCACTTAACACTTTTAAACACAAACTGCATACATTAGGTTATTTCACTTACATTTTTAAAGTATCGAACTTCAAATCAAGTTGCAAAAACTCGTTTAAAGTAACCGAATATCTATGATCAGCGGAGATACGTTAATACGCAAGCGCTTACAGTTTTCACGTCCGGTACTGGGTCGCGATCCGGCGTTTGGGAATCACTGCCTTAGACCAGCGATCGGCAACCCGCGGCCCGCCGACGTCTTTCTTGCCGCCCGTGAATGTCTTGATAATAAGTTATAAATATCAAAATACAAAAATATAAATTCAATTAGATTCAGTCGTAAGAACGCGCTTCTCTCCGTCCATTTTCATTTTTTCTATGGGACATGGCCAATTAATTATAAGTAGGTATATTTGGCTTCTAGGGTAAATATTACAGGTGTGGCCCACCTTTAGTTATTTTGCCGCTTTATGGCCCTTGCCTGCCAAAAGGTTGCCGATCGCTGTCTTAGACCATCTTATTGCACCTCCAACACCCATAATACTTAGAAATTTCCGTTAAAATGTGCTCGGATTATGGACATAAATTGTATCATTATCACTGCTCAACAGATTTTATTATTTTAAGAGGATTATTGAAGCATGTGGCAATAAACAAGTTTTCACTGACCCTACTTATTTTTTATTTTGTGGATCAAGAAATACTACATTAGTATATTATAATTTGGAGTTTAAACAATCTATAAAAAAACAAAATAAGAGTGTTTGTTTGTAATGTACATATACACTTATTACTATATGCATATGAATATATACGAATATACATTTTCATATTTTTTGTTCCGGATACTCTCTGAAATTCCTGGATCGTATTTAACGGGACTTTCACTGGCAGGTAGCTAACTCAATTAGGAATAATTTAGACTACTTTAGTTTTAGAAAAAAGTATATATTCCACGCTTAATATCATTCACTTATTCAAACATTTCAATTCAAACACATTCAAAATATATATTCCACACAGATAAGACTATCTGTATAATTTTTATCTGGGATAAACTCCGAAATCAATAAATTGATTTAAATCTAATTTCATAACTATTCGTAACTAGGTCGAACTTAAAATATAGGATAGTTTTAATATTGATATCTTAACGGTTTTCTGATGTAGCACAGATATTTTAATATAGCAAGATACGATGTTACTATTTCAATTTTCAATTTCATCATCTCTTAATAAAGACTTCAACAAAAGAAGGGCTGTTAAATATTAATCTTAGGTTCCTCTGACTTCCCTTTAGGCGCAAACATTATATTGCATGTTCTCCCTACTTTCCTACCATTATCATACGTTCTTCCCCATATCCAAGAGAGATATCTCCACGCCCACTCTACCGATTTTGACTAAATATTAATAAAACCTATAGTTAGGTCGTCGGTATCGGCAAATCTGTGCAGTATCAGATTACAGCAGATGTTATCAAATCCCAGCACGCTACATTGCTCAAGTCTTGAAAATTATACACGCTTTGTTGGTTTTGATCAAATATAGCTTATAGATAATATTAAGTTAAGCCTAAGCTGCTACTCACTGCTTGGGGTCATTCGTTTAATTTGAAACTCTGGCGTAGTAGAATATTACCTGGAAATAATAATAATAACATTAGATAATGAAACTGGATAGCTTCTTACATATATTTTTATTTTATGTGATAGGTCAGCATAGGACTGGAGTCGACAAGGTCCTCAAAGTTTGATCTACGAGCGAGACTTAAAAAAAAGAACTGTGTTTTTTTTATTTTCTAATAAAAACAACGTGGCCTAGGATCAGATGTGTGTGCGGTTGGTGATAGGCTTGCCATCTATCACAACCTATAAATTGGTGACTGATTAAGCATGGGTATCTAGGTTACTAAGGGTAGTCACTAGGTTAATAATATTCTGTTAAAATGATTACTATTGTTAAGTTTATTTTGTGATGTAAATATCTGTGTATGGACTTTATTTATGTAAGTAACATTGACATGTTTTAAGTGTAACATGCCTTACCTACAAAATAAATATAATTTGAGTGAGTTTGGTTGTAGCTCTGCCTACTTTTTAGGGGACATGGGCGTGAATATAACCTATAACCTTTCTCTGAACATACACTACCTACGTACCCTACACACACGTGTAAACACATAAATAAACATGAAACCTTAAGTTTTTATGGTTTCTTGATCACTTATCTTTAAAATATATTTTGAACACCTGAACGGATTAGTTTAAATTAAAATAGTTAAATAAATAACTGTTATCTAAACTAGATTCATCTTAATGACGTTAAAACGTAAATATATTAGTATCATCAATAACTATATCGTAGTTTAGTTAAGATAAACCATCATTTATAATTAAAATCAAGATTAGTAACACTTTAAGATTTTAAACGACATTTTGTGTCTTCGAATGGCGTAAAGATTAACAATATCTTCTCCCTACTTGTTTATCTGTAGATAATTATTTAACCTATTAAGTGTAATTATATTCAGTGTTATATATTTTGTTATCAATTTCCCATAAATTAAACTCCCCTAAATTTGATATAAAAGTTTTAAAAATAAATGTCCGTTCGGTCCGTGAATAATATACCTACCTAAGAATTCTTAATTTTTTAATTCATTTTAAGATGCAGTCTTTTTGAGATGCAGTCCGAATAGATGTAGCAGATTGTATGTTTTTTTCACAAAATTTTACATAATATAAATAATGTTCCCTGTGTTAGTCCGGGCTCCTTTACAGAATAAACCATTTGCCTTTCTTGCCAGGCAGCTCGTAAAAGGCGAGCATAGGCTTATCATCACTAACACCGTGACATCTGACTAGGTGGTAGAGTTTCGCAGCGACTTGGCCGGATTGGTACCACCGCCTTAACTATTCCTGCCGCTTTAACGTTATGACGTGTTCCGGTTCGGAGGGTAATGTAGCCGGTAAACTTACTATTGCTCGAGGCCTAACATTCTGACCTCAGGTAGGCAACGCACCATTGCTAACCTGAGCCATCCACCATCTTTGGTGTCTCTAGGCGGCGTGAATTTCTTACTATCAGGAAATCCGTCTGCTTGTTTGCCTTCTTATATCATAAAAAAAATTATATCGATTCTCAAAAATTATTAGCACACATAAATTTTTCAATACCTTGACCCATGTCACGATTACACAATCTTAAGACTATCTTAAGACTGTCGTAAGACAATCGTAAGACTTTACACTTGCCTGACATAAGAACTAATTTGGGACGATATTCGCTTAACTATCGAATTGTAAAAACTGTTAACGAATGTACTAGCTTGTATATCTTCAGTGGTTCCCTACCTTCTATCAAAAGCAGTTTTATAAAACTGTTTTGTTAAATTATATTAAAAATTTTATTTAGGATTATGACAGTACCAAACTAAACCAGTCGCTGCTTAGATTATTGTTATAATATGTATTTATTTTTTGATATCCATTTATTTAGTATGCTTTGTTTACATCTAGAAAAGGTTAGATTAGAAAGTGTGTATTTCATAAGGATAAACTTAATATGTATTACAAAAGTTGTATCTCAGTTTTGTAGACCTAATAAACAAAAAAAAGTATTTCGTAATACAAAGTTAAGTGTGTCTTACTAACTTAAATGCGAAAGTTTGTGAGAATAAAGGAATGTTTGATATTTTCACGCAAAAACTACGTAACAGATTTAGATGAGACTTTAATGATAAAGTTCTTCATCAGAATGACACATAAGAAAATATACTTCAGCGAGCGGAGAAGAGGATGGAAGCTAGTTATTTCATAATGTTAATCGTTGTCTCTTTATAGACCTTCATTGTTAATATTTTATCAAAGATTTAAAAATTACATGTTAGCGTACCGGTTTTGCTTATTACACAAAATATAGCTAGTATTTCAAGGTAAAAGTTACCTACTTATTTAAAACATGTATGAACTTTTAAATTGGATTTTAGTGCTTTTTTTTATTAAAAAGCTATCCAGGCATTCAAGTTCATCAGCTCATGCAGCTCACTCATAACATGCACTATGGATATTTATTTCACTTTTGAACATAATATGTAGGTGTTTAAAACAAAAAATATTGAAAAAGAGTTTATTAGACTGAAAAAGCATTTGTTAATTTTTATTACGCTGGTAAACCGATCAAGTTTGATGATTTCGTCGTTAGATTCGTCTTAACTAGATCTATTCATATGGTCTGATGACGAGGATCTGATAAAAGAACTGGGAGGCGGCTGATGGTTCATAGTTTAAAACTTACGATTTTATGTTTCGTAATATTTGCAGTTTATTAAAGCACGTTAAATGACAGTTGTTGTAAGTTAGATGTATGTGTGTGTGTGTGTCTGTCTGCCTGTGGCAGTTTTTTTTTAAACTTCTGTTATTTAATTTCATCTTTTGACAAATTTCTTGTCCACGTCTGATAGCTCGTTTTAATGGTTTTCAATCATTCCAGTTGTTAGAGTGAGGTAGCTCTCTGAGTCCATGACGTCACAAAGGTGTTGTGGTAATTTTTAACTAAGGAAAAGAAAGAAAATGAAAAATAAGCAAATACATCTTTTTGAATAAAATTCGCATCTATGGTCTAGTGGTCCGGCGTCGGACTTGACTTCTTGAGGTCCCGGGTTCGATAACCAGGTCGGGCAACAAAAGAAATTCGAAAATACTTACATATTTAAATTTTTGTATAAAATTAACGTTGACGTGGATTAGGTATGTGTCCGGTTGGCGATAGACTTGCCATCTATCATATTGTTGGACTTAGTGTCTTCGGTTAGTCGTGGGTGCCCTTGTTGTGCGTCTTCCTATTCCTTCGGGGATATGGGTGTGAAGATACCTTACTTTTACTTTACTTACTCTCCTGGCCGTTATAAAAGACGTCAATTATCTTTATTCAGTCATTAAGACCACATATTTTATACAAAACTGTAAGTTAATGATAGATTGAGAGTTAATAGATGTCTTTGAGTAGAGCCGTCAGAGATATTGTTTGAAAACGGCAGCAGAGCTAATAATTAGCTGCAACGACCTTTAAATACATTTTAAACTTTACTTCTCTTTTTTTGGGGATATGGGCGTGAGATATTTACTTTTGAATAAAATTAGAAGCAGTAATGTATTAAATGTGGTCATAATTTGTAAAAAACTTATAGTTTCTTCCACTTGACATTAAGGCCTATCACTTACTACTGTTCCGAGAATGATGTGAAGTACTCCGATCCTAAACCAATATTTGACGGACACGGGTTGATACTTGAGATGTTTGTCTTGTACCGGTGACACTCTACTGATAATTATAACAAGTGATGTCCATCAAGACACGCGGAAGTGTGTCAAGCCAAGATAAAAAAGCTACAATGCATCGTCTTGTGTAATATTACACAAATCATTTCTACTTTTGACATGGAATGAACTGGGTTATAAACAAGTTATAAATGATTTATTATTAATCAACTTTATTAAATCAGTCACCAATCAGTATAAATTCTTTTTAGGCACTATAGTAATTATGCAGTTAGGTTTATATAATACCAGCATTTGTGGTATTACGGTCTTAACATTTAATTTATATGGGAATTCGTATGAAAAATAATTAAGTCGAGGCTACAAGGAAGAGCCACTTTGCGGAAATCCATACTTAAATCTAAATAAAATTATTTAATTTGCAATTTTCCACCAAAAAATTTATTCTTATTATGGCGTAACAAAACAGACAAAATAGTGCGCTAAGAATAAATTGGACTTACCGGAAGCTAAAACTCCCAAATATATCCAACTCCACACAATACACACCACTAAACTGTTTTATTAGCACCAACAATACACATACTACTAAAAACTCAACGTACGTTTCGCATCGTAACCGAAGCATTATCAGGAAAAATCGACTGCACTCCACGAAGGTCGAGTATCTGCTCGACCTTAGCGCACTATTTTGTCTGTTTTGTTACGCCATAACACGTATACATTTTTTGGCGGAAAATTGTAAATTACATAATTTTGTTTAGATTTAACTAGCAAGTACGTAAAGCTATTAGCATGGGCATATAGCATCTGCCATTTGTCAAGTTTAAGTTTGCATTAAATTACCCGATTTAGTGAAATTGGGATTGAATTGTTCAAAATCAGTCATATGTCTTCATAGAAAGTCATTTCCGTGGAAAAACAGTGAGCTTTTCACTCACGCACATTTAGTGAGATTTGGCGACAACAAAAAATACACGATGTCTAACAATTCCACATGTAAAATTTAAGTAAACAAAACACACACACACACACACACACACAAAATAAACTAATTATAAGCAATTTAAATTAGTAAAAATGTCCCTAGAGCCAAATTAAGAAGGATTATTATTAGTACTGTATTGTTTTATTGACCAAACAGAAAAATTAATAAAAAAAATACACATATATGTTAAAAAAATAATTTCTTTCGGTTGCTTCACTAGGCAAACCTGTGATAATATGTTTTAATTCCCGATGGAAAAAGAGGGGTGTTAAAGCTTTTAATCGGATAGACCGATTTCGATGCGGATTTTTGATAAAAAGCTGTTCAATCAAGATGGTTCTTAGCTTAGCACACAGTTTTTGGATTATAATAAATAATTATTTTATCGTAATCGTATCTGTTTGTTACGAAAAAAATATGTGGTATTTGCTGAGATTGAGTAAGATTGGCTCGACATCCTACCTTTTTATTACAATGTTACTGACTAGATCAGGGCTTCCCAAACTTATCTCTACTGTGACGCCCTTAGGACATGCTATGTTTAAATGACGCCCTGGGGAGGAGAGAGGGGGTTTCTATGGATCAAAAATACTTATCACTTATACTACAATCTCTATTAGCTTTTACGACTCCCCTTAACCCAGCCCGCACCCCGTGGCCTAAAACTAGTTACCAGTTACAATAAGGACAACCCTAGTAACAGGTTCTGGTGGGTTCGTAACTAGCTCCACTCGGTCGTATTTGACCCGCGACGCCCCTGGGACAGTGCCACGACGCCCTAGGGCGTCGCGACGCATAGTTTGGGAAGCCCTGGACTAGATCAATGTGCGCATTTTCTTAACTGCAAAACAAAAGGCTGTGTATTCTCCAAAGTAGTCCAAAATCCGTATATGAAGTTTCTGGTACGTATATTTTTGTACTTCAGACGGAACCCTGGCGACTTATAGGACTCACCCTTAATTGATTTTAGCCAATTCGTAAAATTATAGTCATCATGAGAATACAAAATCAGTGGAGTGACTTTGATGATTGCTGAATCATACAAAAGATTAAGTTTAAATACTTCTCCACTACTTTTGTATTACAAACATTTAACAATGCTATTAAAAGAAGATCATAATAAAACATATTGCTTCAGGTATCACTTAAAACTATTATAAGTGTTTCTCTCAAGGTACCTATTTTTGTCTTAGCACTGGCCCTTTGCTTCTGTTAAACTTCTATAAATTTTTAAGAAAAAATTTTTGGCTCGGACAGGATTTAAATCTGTAATCTTTCTTCTCAAGCCGACGATTGCTCTAACCATTTGAGCTACGATATCGTAATATCATTGTAGTTACGCTGTTGTTATGTTGGCAGCAATAGTTAAAGTGATGACATTAAACCAAGAATTTTCGGAGAGTTCTACCGCCTTATCATGGTCACGGTGTTAGTATAAAGAAAATAAGCGCTTCCTCTTGCATGCAGGAAAGAAATTGGCACAAACTCCGTTCAGGAGTTCGTTCCGTCCGTTTGCTACAAAATCAAGCTTATTTTAAAGTTGTTCCCATAAAAATCAGGCATAACAAAGCAGAAAATGTTGTATAGTTGATACCAGACCCTTTCGACCCACAAGTTTTGATCCACTTGACATAATTCCCTTTATGGTCTAATTTTAAGTGCCCATTTGAGCAGATAAGACCAGAATTTTATTTAATAAAAAATAATGGATTTCATATTTCTTTAATATATCAAGATCCTAATCCTTCGAGACACTACTTTTTTCTCAGATCAAAATTTATAGGGTAACGTAGTGTTAATATAGACAATAACTCGTAAGGTTTAATTATTTATAAACAGAGACAGGTGAAACTAAATTAAAGCTTATGGAATCGATTCTCATTGAAATCTCTCTAATGCTTAATTAATCAAATAATGATCTTGCACTCATATATATAACGAGCATTTATATATGTCTGGGGAAATGTTAGACCCTCTGGTCTGGTTGCTTACAAATATTGAATTAGTTCCCTGAATGTCAGAAATAAAATTTAAGTAAAGTTTTTTTTACAGTGCTTGAAAAATATTTGTGCCGTCTAAAACAGTCTTAACACTATTATTATTACCAGTATAAACCAGTATTAACACTGGTTAATTATGAATTTTCAATATTGTTTTCTAAAATATTACTATTAAACAGAACTAAGACCATACGAAATGCAAGTACTATTTTTACCTACTCTTAGTGTTCAGCTCAAGCTAATACAGTAGCGGTTTTAGTAATAGCAGCGCCCTGGGGCGAAATTAATACGGCGCCCCCTACATGCTGTTCAAAACCATACTAAAAGGTAAATAATATATAGCCTACAGGATCTGACGCCCCTTTACATCTTGGCGCCCTGGGCGGTTGCCCCACCGCGCCCTACCCAAACGCCGTCCCTGGGCTAATAGATATGGTATCCTTATTTTATACCTAAATTAACGCTACGTTATTCTACACTGGGAGGCCTGGGATCTCACTTTACAAGAGATTTGATAAGCTACAAAATCTAGGCCTAATCTCAGAGCAGACGAGTTTTTTGTTACCAATTTCCATTAATGTACATACAAATCATTTCAATCCAATATACTTTAAGTAGATACTTGGTTAAGGTAGAAACAAATAAATATAATT
The DNA here is from genome assembly GCA_002245505.1 of Calephelis nemesis. Classification (NCBI taxonomy): domain Eukaryota; kingdom Metazoa; phylum Arthropoda; class Insecta; order Lepidoptera; family Riodinidae; genus Calephelis; species Calephelis nemesis. Next base: position 211,225 of record NJDD01001953.1, on the reverse strand, counting down.
TTCAGAACCAAGACGAACAAAAGAGGCGACTTTTATACAAATTTTGATTAATTTAATTGAAATTTATTACATTTAGGCACAAAGGAAACGTAGCCTTTATATTTTGTCTAAGTATTCTTCAAACCTATACAAATTAATTTATTTTTTGTCTTCACAAATTAAAGGTTTTTCCAATAAAAGGGTTTGCATCTCTTGAATTTCGCTTTAAATTTTATTTTGTATTGTTTTTGAAGTTGTAATAAATGTCTTTTTAAACATTACAAGCAACAATTTATATCATTTTATTTAACCGTTTATTTTATTTATTTTTTTGTTTTTACAAACAAGGGAACAAGCACATGGCTCTTATAATGGTTAGAGACAACCGTTGTTTATCGACACCATAGATGTTACGAGACTGTCGCTGTCCTGAGGCAGGAAAGAAATGCCTATTGTGCAAGTCCACCGCCTACCCTACTCACTACACCGGAACATGACAGAGTCTTTTGGCGGCAGGCATAGTAAGATAGATCTTTACCTGTTTTTGCTAGATAGGTTGCAGGTAGATATCAATTTGTGTCTACCTGCTGTGCAGCAACTTATCTGGCACCTACCTATATCGAAATCAAAAATTCGCAATGCGGTACTTTGAATGCAATCATTCGAATTTCTGTACATCGAGATTATGCACTTTCCTAATCCAATACTTCGCCATAGCAAACTACCGAACTCACTCATATCGTACTGACGAAAATTATGAATACAGTACATTTCAAACTTCGATATTCCGTACTGTACTCAATTAAAGCTCGGTGAAGTTGCATAAAATCGCGAGATTAGCAACAAATTAGTCATTCAAAAAAAAACTGTACTCAACATCTAGGTATGCGGCGATCACATCACTTGCAAGTGATTTTTGGAGCGTCCTATTTTTGTAGTCAGTCAGAACTAGGTGATAAACTGATACAGCTGGGCCTTACCTATTCTTGTTGTCAAGGGTGCCCACCATTGCCATGTTTGTGCTAAGATCTTGACTATAAGATAGTGACGCTCCAATAACGTTTAAAGCGTCTATTCTCAATTATTGTCTTTTACATTTACAAACGTTGAAAAATAGCTTATTCACTTTCCTATGATATAAAAATATACTAAAATACGTACTCAGTATTTTAAATGTTTAAAATGACGTCCTTCACGAAAAAAATATTTCCAGCTATTTATCACAAGCCTACATAGATACAAAAATACCATTATTTATTTAAAAAAATGACGATGAAAAATTGATTGACGTCCGCCTCCGACCGCGTTTAACTCGCGACGTTAGCATAAAAAAGCTTAATATGAAAAGGCCTAGAATAATTTTACAAAATCTTTTTGAGAAAATAAATGACGGTCTTATAACATGTATTAATTAACATCGCGTTTAATGAAAATTTAGTCCATTCATCACCTAAATTAATCCACACGTAATAAAGATTAATTATGACATTAAAAATTATTCATTTTGTTGAACTAGCTTAAATCTTAATCCTCTCGTTTGTAACGCTAATGTAATTTTTGGATTAACTTTACTGGTAAAATATCAGTGGGATTACTTTAACCTTAATTATTTATTCAAATAACGTTTCTTATGGTTAACGTTCAGCCTATTAACTAATTTGTGGTTGAGCTTCAAAATTACCGGTAATTTTTGGAAGAAACTTAAAAGGTTAACTCTTAAGAGCTCAGTTTTTGCATTAATTAAAGTAATGTTTAACTCCTGTGGAATAAAGCGAAGGGCAGTCTAGCTCTAGTATATTTGATTTTTTGACAGACTGATTTTTATACTGTATAACACATACAACAAAAAAAGCAGCTGTCTGTAAAGTCGGTTTTCTTTCTTTTCTTTCTTTAAGTTTTTTATTTTGCTATTGAAAATTGCATCAAATTTTAAATCAATTTTATTTAATAAATTATAATTAGTCATCAGTCATAAGTCGTCAGCAAGTCATTTTAGGCTCTTGGGTAAAGCGGTGGTCTTCTTTAAATTTCTTCGTGATTATTTTATTTGTGCACTTTCATTGAACAAAATTGTACAAAATTGACTAATTTCACTCAATATCAACACTAAATTCAATAATTATGAAAAATCTTCTACCATCTTTTTTCTCGATGGCGCCAAAACTCCAAAGTCGGTTTACTGACGATAGTTGAACGTGACAACATCATAAGAACGGTAGCCGATTGTACCTCTTTGTCGCTCGTTCCGCGCTCTCGCTTGCACTTCAAGACTTAAGTGGATCGCCTCAGAACGAGGTAACGCCGCAAGAGTCATGTTTTTTGGTGCGTGCAGCCGGCTCCATCGAAATATATGACGTTATCACGTCAAAACTTTGTTACTGATAACACAGAAAATAAACTTGCGAACTCAGTGTTACCTCTCTTTCCAGGTCCACTGAGTAGAATAGACCTGCCTCTCTGTTAGGCACATCGTAAAAGGCGAAGAAAGGTTAAATTACTGTAGGTCATTACTATCAAGACCCCTGGTGAAAATAGCTGTGTAGCTACTTGCCCGAGCAGGGATCCACCTATTATTGTCGCCATTATGACTGTCATGTTCTGTCATGGAGGGAAGGGTAGCTTAGCTTGCACAATAGGCTTTCCATCTCGGTCTTAGGACAGCATTGCATCTTTAATATCTAGTGTATCTATAGGCCACGTCTTACCGTCAAAGTGCCGTGTGCTTGTTGCTGACCTCTCATATAAATTATCGTCATCATCATCATCAACCGGAGGACGTCCACTGCTGGACGCAGCCCTCTCCCAAAGAGCGCCACAAGTCGCGGTCATATATAAAACGCACTTGTGTATGACGAAATCATGTTTGTGAATATGGAAACATGTTTCAAAAGGCAGGCAACTTCATGATGTTACTTTATTGTAACAGATGCGTGCGCATCCTTAAATTTCGCTCTACGCTCGCGCTGCAACTTTACATTGTAACTTTTGTGTGACGGATCTTAAAATTTACATACGTACATATCTTCTCGCCAAATCCCTTACGGGGTAGGTAGAGAGTATCGAGTGCCAGACCTCACAATCCTGACAAACCTGTCTGACTTCCTTTACGTAAAATTAGAAATTTATGCACTATTAATTATTATAATTCAAAAATCACTAGTTGGATCATGATAAAACTAATATGGGACCACTTCGGAATCATCAGCTATCACGGAGTAATCAAAGTATTTTTTTTTAATTTTTATCTAATCATTTTTTCATAACGACTCTAAAAAAGTACCACAAAAAACATAGAGTCTAATTGAGAACCTCCTTTTTAGAGTAAGTAAAAAAATAATGTAGCAAAGTACAGATTGTTGGTATAAAATATTACAGGCAATCATTTTATTTCCCAAATTGTTAAAACTTTTTTCCAGTTTAAAACTTTATTCGAAAGACAAATATTTACTTAAGCCTTGTAAATTAGGTCGAGCTGTGTTTGTTGGGAGTTCACAAACAAGCTCCAACTCCTTAGCACGGAAAATCTGTCATTAGTGAAATCTGCAAACTTTAAAACCTTAACATAAATTTTGATGTTTGCGAAGCAGAAAAACAGTTTTACGTTAGAAATAATAATTACTATTACGAATTTCATATCGTATAGCTTAAAGATATTAAGTATCTTCACGCCCGTATCCTTGAAATGGCAAGAGCTACAACCAGAACACCTACGTATGTCCGAAAGTTTTTAGCCGCAAGTAATAAACTTTTTGTTACCCATGCACTAAATCAATTCAAATAACGTTGGTTTTATTAGTAAATTTAAAAAAACTCATTTTTAGTTTCCCTTTAGAAACCCGTAACGTTGTATAGTCTAGACCAGCTATACTCTAAGTGTGTTCCGCGGAACCCTAGGGTTCCATGATACCTCCGTCGGGGTTCCGCAAGAATTTAGAAAAAAAAAATCAAAACACTTCTCTCTAGTCGCTCCGCGGCTGCGCGGACTCCGCGGCCGCGCCGGGACAAAACGCTAACTGGTACAATATCTCATAAGTTTGGTATCAACAATGTTATACTTGTACAACCCGTTCGCTCTAAGTTTGCAGGTCTGTGGAATGCGCGTACCCTCCCCCACGTGACAACAAAGTTTACAATGTATCATAGTTTTAACTAAATATGTACGTAGACAATTTTTATTGTTACAATTAAATAAAAAATATTTTTATATTATGTTTTGCTGACGCTACTTTTCGGACGTCATACCTATCGCCAGCGGCAAACTTAAAGCGAGCGGGTAGTATACTTGTGAGTGCGCAGTCTCTTTGATAAAAGCCGTCTCTGAATTAGACGCTATAGTTGTCAACAAGCGACTTTCGACTCTAACTTCAAAGGATAAAGTCGATATTGATTACAACGCAATTTTTAAATTTCTGTCTTTGTTTTTGCTTTTTGTTTATTAAAGATGCCGACTCGAGTATTTTCGAGAATTTTGAGATCGAGTCTAGGACTAATTATAAAAGCGGCGATCGCGCGTCGCGCGTCGTCAGTTGACGATTAGCGTTCGAAGCGATAAGTTACTACCTACATACCTACAAGCTCGCTAGCGAGAAAATAGTGTTCATTGTTTTACTGCCTGCTGTATTCTGTTGTCTCAGTTTTATACATTTCTTCACTGTAGGTACTAAATTTAGTCTCTTATACGCAGTAACGATTGTGCATTGTTTAAACCCCACTATCCTGACGTGTAACATTATAAATAAAGAAGAATGGAACGTTGGCTTAAAGGTGTTAAACGTGTTGCAACATCTTCTAATGACGCTGAATGTTCAAAAGCATTGCGCGCGGACAATATAGCAATCACCGATCCAGAAGATGATGCCAAGACGTCAAACTCGACGGTTTCAAAGACAAAAAGAAGGAAGCATGATGAATCTTATATCAGTTTCGGATTTGTTGATTCTAACGGCTCACCTCTCTGCATGCTCTGTAGTAAACTGCTTCCTAATAGTTCCATGGCACCAGCCAAATTGCGCCGACATTTAGAAACTGTACACCCCGAGTTTAAAGACAAGAATAAAGAATTTTTTATTCGCAAAAAAGACCAGTTATTAGAAAGTCAAAAAATATGATGCATGTAACACAAACTATCAACGAAAATGCCACGGAGGCATCATATTTAGTTAGCTATCGCATTGCACAAGCAGGTGAAGCGCACACTATCGCTGAAAATTTAATAAAACCATGTGTATTAGACATAACAAAATGTATGTTTGATGAAAAATCTGCAAAGCATCTTTCTACTGTTCCGCTATCAAACGATACAGTTTCACGACGAATGCATGATCTGGCAAGCTACGTCAAACACAACTAGTTACACGTCTACAAAATACACGATTCGCCTTGCAAATGGACGAGTCGACTGATGTCGCTGGTTTGGCTATCCTGCTGGTTATTGTGAGATATCCATATAAAAGTTCTTTTGAAGAAGACATGCTTATGTGTTCACCGCTACTTACAAACACTACCGGGAAAGAAATTTTTAATAAAATAAATATATTTTTTGAAGAAAATAATCTCAGTTGGAACAATTGCATTGACATTTGTACAGATGGGGCCAAGGCGATGACAGGTAAAACAGCAGAAGCAGTGTCACGAATGAAAAATAAAACGCCTAATTGTAGTTCCAGTCATTGTATTCTGCATAGACAAGCACTTGCGATGAAGCAAATGCCGTCAAATCTAAAATTAGTTATGGATGAAGCGGTAAAAATAATTAATTTTATCAAATCACGACCACTACAATCCCGGTTGTTCTCATTATTGTGTGAAGATTATGGCAGCAAACATAAAACACTGCTGCTCCATACAGAAGTGCGATGGCTGTCTCGGGGTAAAACTTTAACAAGGCTATTTGAACTTAGAGCCGAGTTACAAATGTTTCTTGCAGCAGATACTTCTTTTAATTTGAAGGACCGTTTGTATGATAAAACTTGGTTGTTTCGATTGGCTTTTATGGCGGATATCTTTCAAAAACTTAACGAATTGAATTTATCGTTGCAAGGTTAACAGACAACAGTGTTTCAAGCCTATAATAAAATACTGATTTTAAAAGAAAATTAGATTTTTGGATTTTAATTTGAATTTGGATTTTGGATCGGAAAGTTTTACGTTACTCAGTGTGTTAGCGAAAACGATTCAGAAATGTTTGAAGATGATGTGTTTGAAGAATTGGTCCAATATCTCAGTTCGATGCACGCATCTTTTGAAAAGTATTTTCCCGAAGAACACAATACAACAATTAAAGTGTATTCATGGATTACTAATCCTTTTAAACCCAACTTGGAAAAGCCTGAAAACATGTCAAACGAGATATATGAATCTCTTTTAGAAATGTCATCAGACACAAGTATGGAGTCACTGTTCAAAACGACGCCTCTCAAAGATTTTTGGTGCAAAATCCAAGATGAATATGCAATGCTTGGCCAAATAGCTCTGGATATTCTTCTCCCGTTCCCAACTACATATTTGTGCGAAACAGGATTCTCTACCTACGCAGCCACGAAAACAAAATATCGCAATAGACTGGACGCCGAAGCTGATATGAGACTCCAACTTTCTTCCATCAAACCTGATATCAACCAATTGATGAAAAATAAAAAACAGTTTCATACCTCCCACTAGTTAGATTTTTTCTTTTTTAGTGTTGTCAATTATTGTCCTTGGCAATTGGTGAAGTAAATAATAATTAGTAATTGTTACATTGTACTTTTATTATTCTGATTTATAAAGAATACACATATAAAAACAATTATTTTATTGTAGGGTTCCATCAAGTATTTCGCTTCCCAAAAGGGTTCCGTCTTTAAAAAAGTTTGAGAACCACTGGTCTAGACGAATACTGAATCACTATACTACAGAGACAATTTAAAGATAAAATGAAAATCTTCCAAAAGGTTGTAGAAGAAAAAAACATTTAGTAGACGATAATGATCGCAAAAAATTCTATATTCTATAAAATACTAGCGGCCCGCCCTGGCTTCGCTCGGATATGAAATATACAAATAAACTTTCCTCTTCAATCACTTTATCTATTAAAATAAAACCGCATCAATATCCTTTGCGAAGTTTTAAAGATTTAAGCATACAAAGAACAGAAGAAGCGACTTTGTTTTATACTAAGTATGTAGTGATGAAAATAGAAAAAATAATGAACGTAAAGATAAGTATGTAGGTATGTAAGTTTAAACCCCGGTAAATGCCTCTTTTCTAAATTGCTTAAAAAAACAAAACATTTCATTTGTAAAACTTGCAGGTTTAAATTTTAATTTATGAAAAGTTGAAAAATTATCTTCAATAATTCCAGAGTATTAGTGATTTTGCAGTCCTCTGAAATTATTTTATAAACTAGTTGTATGTAACTAGTTGTGACTGTAAACGTTTACCAGATTTAAGTGAGTACTGTTGTATCTTCACGGTCATATCCGCGACAAGGTAGGCAAAGGCACAACTAGCCGAAGACATAAAGTCCCACAATGTGGTGGCAAGCCTGTCGCCACCCGAGCATATGTTCAATCCCGGGCATATTTATTTTTATTAGATAGTATGGTAAAAGAAATATCTTCACGCCCATATCCCCGAAAAGGTAGGCAGTCTTACAACCAGGGCACCCACAACTAGGCGAAGACACTGAGTCCCACAATGCGAGAGACGGCAAGCCTGTCGCCAACCAGGCACATATACAATCCCTGGCAATGTTATTTTTGTTAAAAAATACATATTTTCTATTTTTTTAACACCCGACACGGGTATCGAACCCGGGACCTCAAGAAGTAATGTACGACGCCGGACCACTGGGCCATAGAGGTAACCAATCTAGATCTAGATGTCCTTTATTATCAACTAGCAACGCTAGCTAAACCTAAAATGATTTTCAAGTTTTATCTCTGCCCATTTAACATTCTAACTGTATTAGGAACGTCCCAGTAAAGTCTATTCCAACTTTTCTATACTAACAGTAAAAGGGGTTAACTTTCCAACAGATGATGAAAAAGCGACGGTTTCAACGTTGAAAAAGGAAAACCTCTTGTCCTCTTTTTTCTTTAGTTGGAATACCGCTTTGACTAGAAACATCAGGCCTCACAGAACGATGCGAGACGAGTATTACCCATTACGGTTTGTTATTTTTATAAACGCTTGCAGTTCATACATTTTGCACATTTCTTTACACACGTACATTTCTTTTTTTTCTTTCTTGGACTTAACTCATTTGACTCGTAATTTCTGTGTTTTTTACTTGGATTTATAAGTATTTTTTTATGAATAGAGGCCAATGTATTCTGATGTTATAAACTTTATTCCTGTAAACTTTTGTCTCAATCAGCTCAGTAGTTTTTGCGTGAAAGAATAACAAACATCTATTCATTCTTACAAACTTTCGCATTTTTAATGTTAGGAGGATCTCTCTGTGGTTGCCTCTGTGGTTTAGCGGTCCAAGTGTAGGACTTAGCTTTATGAGGTCCTTGGGTCGTTTTCCGATCGGGCAATAAAAAGAAAATGTGCTTATTTTTAATTTTCTACAAAAAAATGTTGCTCCTGATTGGACGTGTGCCTTGGCGATAGTCTTGCCACCTTTCACAATGTGAGTCTTAGTGTCTTCGGCTAGTCGTGGGTGCCCTAGTTGTGCACCTGCCAACCTCTTCGGGAATATTAAGGGGCCATATACGCTAAAATACGTCAGCAGTATAGTGTTTTTTTTTAATACAAAGCAATCATGGATCTTGGTGACAAAAATACACAAGATTAATATGATTACATGAATATGCTTTACAAGACTAGTGTTTCCAAAACACGATTCATTTCACTTTACTTGATAGAAAAGAATCAAAAATTTAACCCTTTTTTGAAAGCAAAACCCAAATGTCTACTTCTAATATTTGAATAGATTTTCATATGAAAATATCGACACCAGATTTAACATAAACATAGATAAGTACTATACCTAAAAAAGAAGTGATTCAGTTTTTATACTTTTTTTCAAATTACTTTTATAGTGTCAAAAATAGTTATTTGTCGCTTAAGACGTTTACTTGAGAGTGCAATATTTCATAGTAATCATGGAACGAGGGAGTGCGGTGATTGGCTATTTTGGCTGACTGAGTATGGGGCCTTAAGGCTTAAAGTATTTGTTTAAGACAATATACTAGCCATCATAACTTAAACTCAAACCGGTCAATTGTGGTAATAATATCAATTCGGGAAGTCGGCACATGGTTTTAACTTGTCTTTTTAAATTATTAGGAATCGAAGAGTTAGTTACATCCCGAGCGACAACAGATATTTATCCGTATAAAGTTTTAAAAAAGTATCTTAACGATCATATCCCCGAAGTGATATGTAGAGACACAACCAAAAACCACGACAATGGACGCCTATCGCCAACCGGGAACATTAATTACGGGCAATATCGTTTTTTTATCAGAACATTGAAAAACATATTTTATTTTTGTTGTCTCAACCGGGGCTCGAACCTGGAATCTCTGAATTCCATCATCTGGACCTGTAGACCACAGAGGCAAAAAAGAGAGGTAAAGTTTTTAAGGTCGTCTCAACTAATTATTAGCTCTGCTGCCGTTTTCAAATATCTCTGACGGCCGTTCTCAGAGACGTCTATTAACATTTAGTCTATTATTAAGTCACAATTAATTTTGTATACAAAACTAGCGGCCCGCTACATGCTTCGCTACGTATCTATAAACTGAAATTTAAAAAAAAATATGGGAACACACAACAAAACAAAAAAAGAATAAAAACAGCACAAAAAAGTTTCACAATCCCCATCTGAAAATAGTTTCAATTTGACTGAAAAATACCAAGTAACAAATTGATCCGCCATTTATTGAATTCATTGTCATAAAAATGTGATAAATGAAGAACCGCTCGACCGATTTTATACAAACTTCACATACACCATCTACTAAATAGTCCGAACAAAGGCTTTGGATAGGTGAGCCCGTTCTTAAGTTATAAAATTACAACGAAAAGTGGCATTGATTTTTATACTTAAAGATATGGTCTCAATGAGTGATTAAAAGACAATTGCCATCTCTGAGAGCGGTCATGAAAGTGAGTACAATCAAAAGACCTTGCGGTAATTCTTTTCATAACTAATTAGTTGATAACTTATTCATTCAAAAATACTTAAATTAAGAGGCACTTTCAGTAGGTACTAATTTTAATGAACCAGTCATAATTGTCCTTGGAGAAAAAATGGGCTGCGTATTAAAACTTTCTAATTCAATTTTCTCATCTAAATTTATTATTCAAAGACTTTTTCGGACTGTTCAATGCTTCCGGCTAAAAATAATATCCAAAACTCAAGAAAGGGCGAAAATGTTTTAAGAGAGCGCAAATATAAAAAGGATATTTGGGGTCAAATTTGAGTGAAGACAATTAAAGGATATTTTATAACTTTAATTTAAACCAAAATCTTATGGGTTTGGCCAAAATTTAAAATCTGCTGCAATTAAACAGATAGTAAAAACAAAACGTTCACGCCCATATCAACGAAGAGGTAGGCAAAGGTACAACCAGGGCAGCCGAAGACACTAAGTCCCACAATGTGATAGGTGGCAGACCTATCACCAACCGGGAACATATCCAATCCCGGGCAACGTTGTCTTTATTAGAAAAATGAAAATACAAATTCTATATTTTTTGGGGG
>NJDD01001953.1:171365-200346 GCA_002245505.1 Calephelis nemesis | reverse complement strand
TATGTATATTTTTTTTATTTCGCCTGATCCGGCGATCGAAACCGGGACCGCTAGACCACAAAGGCAATTAAACAGAAACACATAATAAGCACTATACACAATTAAAAGCTTGTTTTTTAATAAACGTCTATGACGCTTTGATCAAGAAAAAAGGCTCCAAAAAAAAGAAGAAAAACCATCCTCCGTAACAAACAACTGGTTTTAAATTGTAGTGTTAGTGACGTTAATCCTATGCTCGCTTTTTACGAGCTGAGTGGAAAGAAGGCAGATGGTCTATTCTGCTAAGGATTTCGAGCCAACACGGGTTAATTAATGTTGCCCTCTCAACCTAAAGCATTTCATCATTTAATTATAAATGTCAGAATACTATAGAACTTGTTAAAAAACTTGTATAAAGACATATACTCGTCCACATAATCTATATACTAATACGTGATGGCAAAACTTTGGACCCCTTTTTATGAAAATTGCGTGAACGCAGGAGCATAAAATTTAGCACACAAATAGTTTATGTGTAGGAGAATTGCAGAACGCTAATACTTTTCATTAATAATGCTTATAAAGTAAAATAAGTCAATAAATAAAACATTACCCACACCACCATGCATTTGACACACACAAACAAAACTATAGATGAAAACGATAAAAGATCAGAGATGGCGCACTAAAAAGTTTGGAAACAAAGTAATTGGTCTTGAGAAATGAAGATGGCGTTCTAATCAACAAGATATTAAAATTTATTATAGTCAAATTTCGACCAACGGGCGACCACTAGTAGGTATATTATATAAATTACATGTCACGTTGACTTCTAAACTACTTAAGGGGCCATATACGCTAAAATACGTCAGCAGTTTACTATTTTTTTTCATACAAAGCAATCATGAATCTTGGTGACAAAAATACACAAGATTAACATGAATATGCTTTACAAGACTAGTGTTTCCAAAACACGATTCATTTCACTTTGCTCGATAGAAAAAAATCAAAAAGTTAACCCTTTTTTGAAAACAAAACCCAACTGTCTACTTCAGTTATGAAAATATCGACACTAGATTTAACATAAACATAGATAAGTACTATACCTAAAAGGTAAGTGTTTCAGTTTTTATACTTTTTTTCAAATTACTTTTATAGTGTCAAAAATAGTGATTTTTCGCTTAAGACGTTTACTTGAGAGCGCACTATTTCATAATAATCATGGAACGGGTGAGTGCGGTGATTGGCTCTTCTGGCTGACTAAGTATGGGGCCTTAACCGATTTCAATCAAATTTGCACACCATGTGCAGTTTGATCCAACTTGAAAGATAGGATAGCTTACATCTCAATTTATGATCAAAAAAATTATCATCCGATATATGGAACAGGCAGCTAGTATCTTTTATAGATTAAAATAACACATATTCAATGCATTCAATTGTAAAAGTAGTTACAGCCAAGGTCTTGAAGATTGAATTATAGAAGAACAGCTGCTCCTGGCCTAGTGCCTAGTTACATGTCCATATTTTTATTAGTGTCATAAATAATATTACTATACTGCAGTTCATAAACTACATACATTTTAAACTATATAATATATGTAGTTTATAATTAATATATATTATATAGAAGAACAACTACTCCTGGCCTAGTGCCTAGTCAAATGTCCATAATTTTATTAGCGTCATAAATAAAATTACAATACATTTTAAACTATATACCTAATACCTATATATTATATACATATTATTATAGACAACGATTCCTAAAGGTTTTGTATAATTTGGAATAAATATTTAATTCGGTAGCCAGTAGCGATTTGATAATTTTTTTTCAAAATACAGCAAACTAGGCCGAAATGTTACCACAAAATTTTTATTAACACCTACTAGTAGTTTTTGCGTTTCAATCCAACTTGAAATCATGACCATATCTTTCTCAAGAAGAATCCTCAAAATCGGTTTGCTATTGGTCGAGTAATCGCGTAGCAAACATACAAAAAAATAAGGTCGAATTGAGGACCTCCTCCTTTTTTGATTCGGATAGTAAAAAAGGTTGCTAAAATGCGTTAACTTCGTTTTTGTTATTTCTTGTTGATATACTCGTAATATCTATTATTTGGTTTACTTCTAAAAATATTCTGCTATATAATTTCCTAATTAATTATTTCGTTACTGAATATTTTCACATGTCGAATAAAAGATCCCAAAAGCTTGGTAGACAAGATAAATATGTCCATGGGTCCTCAAAATGTCCCTAATAAAATATTGTACTCAGTATTATCACGAGTTGGAATCGGTCAGCCGTACAAACGTGGGATGAGTCACTTTCACATGACAAGGGTCGTCCAGTCGTCAGCTTTCAACCAATTCTGATAGGGCTGTCACCTCTATGTTAATATTATACCATTTTTTATGAGAGGTTCTGACCTCTCAGCAACAAGCACACAGCTCTACCGATGGTAAGTGAACCGTGGTTTATAGACACCATAGATGTTACAGGTGCGACGCCATTATTACCATTGCCATTTTTATGTAATTAAATTTCTCAATTCGGCTATATATTTTTTTATTTATTTCATCACACATTTTTACACCAACACTTTCTTTTAATCACTATTTCTCGGATCGCACTCATCGATTGCGATCTCATTTCGGCCGCATTTTATCCTTCTTTCATCATCTTATCTCTTTCGTAAAGTAACGTTGTAATAAATACCTAACAAGTACTTCGAAGTTACAACAGTTATTTTTTGCACTTCAACAAAAGCACACATATTTTTATAACCTTAGTAAGCCGCAGAGATAATGAGTGATATCGTAACAAACTGCTATGTACCTAGTTGATTATTTTTATCACTACATAGTATAAAACAAAGTCGCTTCCCCTGTCCCTATTTCCCGTTGTATGCTTAAATCTTTAAAACTAAGCAACGGATTTTGATGCGGTTTTTTTAATAGATAAAGTGATTGAAGACGAAGGTTTATATGTGTATTTCATAACCGTGCGAAGCCAGGGCGGGCTGCTGGTAAGAAATAAATTTAAACCACCGTATGTGTATTAGTAACTACATATGACGTAATTCGCACTTTATCAACTTCATTTACATCCTCTTATCAAGTCAAAATCCGTCTCATGACTGCGTGATTTTCAGTAAATATGTCTTTTATGACAATTCACAATTGCATCTGAGATCATGAGACTATGTCCCTAAATGACTCTATCATTATTTCAGCGTTCGAGTGTAAAATAATTTGCCGATGTTACAATTTTTACCGCCTAATATTTTTCTTACGATTACGTCCCTTTGTCCCTTTGTATACTTAAATCTTTAAAACTACGCAACGGATTTTGATGCGGTTTTTTTAATAGATAAAGTGATTGAAGAGAAAGGTTTATATGCATAATTTATAACCGTGGGAAGTCGAGGCTGCCCCTAGGTTTAAGTTATGAAATGACGTCATAGATGAAAGTTTTATCTCAAAAATAATAAACAAACCTGGAACTTACTATGTTAGTCTTTGTTTAAATTTATAATGAAACAGGATTTTTCTTATTTGGTATACTATTTTTCTACTTCTGCACAGCTATTTAAACTTATCCTTATCTAATTCCAGTTTATGTACAGTTCTAGCGATTGAAAATGTTCCTTGACGTTCTAAATATCTAACTGAAATAGTAACAAATAGAAATAAAATAATAAGGTTATAGCAAATTTTAGTATTAAAGTAGTAACTTGCTTAAGTTTAATGGCTGGTACGCGCGATCTATGAACATCATATTATGTAAACGTTAATCAACTCCTTTCATATTTTATTTTTTTAACATAAAATGTTTTTTTTATTTTTTCAGTTACGTACTCTGTGCCCCTAGTTAAAACATCGATAGAATACACGGTATATATACTCATTTGAATTATATTTTTATGAATCAATTATATTTTTAAGTGTCGCTCTAGCTCAAGCGTCCTGACATCAAATCTATCTAGGATGTTTTCTGTGGAAAAAAACTCACTTAGCTTTCAAAAACTATGTAGCTATTAAGGTGTTTTTATTAAGTTCCGGTGTAGCTTATAGCAATGGTGCATACTTCCTAGTTAAAAGTTTTAACATCAAAATAATAATAATAATAATATCTTTATTGTACACAAAAAAACGTTAACACTAGGCACAAACATAAAGATAATGGTACAGTACAATGGGCGAGCTTATCTCCAGCAACAGAGATTTCTACCAGCTGACCCGTGAAAAGGAAAAACAGTAACAAAATTAAACGTAGACTAGGTGTACATACATGATTTGTTGACTATGAAATACATACTTGAAATAATACAAAATATCATCAAAATAAAAAAAATATTCATCGAAATCAAAAGTTTTGTCTTCAAGAGCATCGTAAATTTTTAACTAAGAAATAACTACTGTCAGACGAAGCGAAGAATATATCTCATAATTTTAACAAATAACATCAGTGAATCCCGATTGAACTTCAATTTATATCTACACAAATTCACATGAATGATGTATAGTTCAAATTTCTTAATTCCCAAATTCCCATCCCAAATCACATTTCAAAAATAGCGATATTCGATTAATAACGTTCAAGTCTAAGATTGAAACCAACTAAGCTGCAAGAACTTGCGTGGTGCGAGTTCCGCGGTTCCTTTTGAGTGTGTGCTTAGTAATTATATTAAGGAATGAATATAATTTAAATCCATTTAAAATGCAGCAATCCAACTGGCATTTCAGAACAAACCAATCTAGATAAAAAGAAGTTATACATTATTAAGTATAACTTAAAAGACCCTTGTCGGATGTTAATCAAATTTGAAGGACACTATCCTCTGAACCATGACCTTAGTTTGTAACGAAAGTGTTTAAATACCATTTATAAACTAATAAAAAATTAGCGTAAAAG
Source organism: Calephelis nemesis (assembly GCA_002245505.1). Classification (NCBI taxonomy): domain Eukaryota; kingdom Metazoa; phylum Arthropoda; class Insecta; order Lepidoptera; family Riodinidae; genus Calephelis; species Calephelis nemesis. Next base: position 195,449 of record NJDD01001953.1, on the reverse strand, counting down.
AACCATTCTCTTTTTAATTTTTAAAATTAATCATTAGCGATAACTTGAGCATTAAAACATAATTTAAACGAAGAAAAACTGCAAAAAACCGATCTTGATTTCAATGAATAAGTGATCTACGGATACAGAAATAAAGTATGTTGCTCGATTTTCTGGGATTCCATCATTAGATCCAGACCTGATAGCAATGAGACCACCTTGAACGTCCAGTCTTTCAAAATAAAAAGGAATTTTAATATTTTCTATCGATTTTCCCCCTTGACGGTCCATTGCCTATGTAGATCGTCCATTAGATCTATATACCATCTGCCGTCTTGCCTAGAAACTTGTAAGAGGAGTGCAAAGGCAAAACTAGTCAATACCAACAAGACCACTGGTTATAGAGTGCTATGCGGTACGGATAAAGATAAACTGCCTTACCTATCACGGCCATAATGACAATGGCTTCTTCCTCTCCGGCCACGCATATAAAACATCTATTTCTGCAGGCTACGGTTATCTTTAAAAATCAGGAAATTCGAGTAATCAATCACTGTCTAAAAAAATACACTTGAAAAAATAGAAATCGAAATTCTAACAACCTCTTTTTGAAGTCGATTAATACGATTAATAAGTCTCACAACACCGATGCGGCGCTGCGGCGTTTCAGAGGCGCGTCTTACATTAAACTAGTAATAAATGTGACAACCCTGTTATTAGTTGCATAACCATCGTAGTCGCAAGGCATTGGGACTCTCAGCGTCGACTTGACACGGCCTATTTTTGGTATAAAATCAACTTTTGCTTATGTTGGAGTTTTGGAAAATGGTTTCATTAATGTCACAAGATTTGTTTGCCTCGTTGGTTTTTTTATAATAATGAAAGGCAAACAAGCAGACGGATTTCCTGATGATGTAAGAAATACACGCCGCCTAGAGACACCAAAGGTGATAATGATGCGTTGCCAAACTGGAACACGTCATGACATTATGGCGGCAGGAATAGGTAAGGCGATCCGGGTGAGTCTAACTCAACCTACTCTACCACCTACTAATCGAAGTGGTCGAATGGTTAGCGTGCATACCTTCTACCAACTGTTTACGTGTCTGAGATTCAATTAATTTATGTGGTGTTTGCTTGTATTACATTGTTTATTGACGTTATTTATTTGTTTGTTGTATTTGCTTGTTGAGTGACAAGTTAGCTAATGTATGTAAATAGTCATTTAATGATACATATGAAAGATGTATAATATTTTATTATCCTCTTTGAAGAAGATACCGAAGAGGATAATGGACGCATTGAGAACTTTGGTCGATATTTATATTTATTTATTTTTCATTTTTTTTGTTTTACATAATACTATTTATATTTTATATCTTTATATATACAATTCTTATGTTCGTGTGTTTGTCACTGAACTCCTTCTAGACGACTGGACGGAATTTGATGAATTTTTTTGTGTGTATTCAAGGGAATTCGAGAATGGTTTATATTTACAATTTAGTCTCCTGAAAACATTTTCAATTACATTTTTAATTATTTTTTTTTTTCATAATAAGTAGTCGTTGATTTTGGAATGTTTCACATTGGATCCGACAGACTGCGCTACTATCGAAGCATTAATGACAAACGATACGAAGTTTCCTGGATCATCTAGTCCATATATAAAAAAGAAAGTGGTGTAAGTTACACTATATTGTATAACCCAAGAATTGCTGAACCTATTAGGAGGTAGCTTAAAACCAGGAGACGGACATAGGATACTATTTACCCCGTTCGACTATGAAGAAACTAGGAAAAACAACATTATTTAATGTTTGCAAGTTATACAATATAACAATGAATTCCATGAATATACTATCCTCTTCACTATCTAAACAAAGAGGACAATGAAATATTTCCAAATTAAGGTTGGATTACGAATTATGTTGCGTTAGTTTTCGGGTTATCTAACCGCCAAACCGGAAAACAACATAGGTCACGACTGACGTCATGGTGCAAACAGTTAGACATCGTCGTTTGTCGAGGAGTTAACGTACACACCTAAATCCACTATCCAACCGCGAGCTTCGGATTCAATTTAGCACAGGGGCAGGCATTCGTATGGTAAAATAGATGTGTATTTCTAGTTCTAAGACTAAGAACTCAAGGAGCGGTTTTTACCCACTCCCGCGGCGGTCGCGGAACTGCGGTTTTATTTCAAATCTTACGAGACCGCTAATTTGTGCGGTCACATAGTTGTCGCGGTTGAAATCATCGCCCGCAAACTTGTACAATTCTAAGGGTGGACCTGCGGGTGTAAAACGCATCGTGAAATGTGTGCTTACTTTTTGCATATAAATCTACATTCTACAGAACCTGCGGGCCCGCAACCGCCACCCGCGGCGGTTACGGGACAAAAACCACTCCGTGAGTTCTTAGGCTAAGTGTTAATTTAATTTATACTGGTATCTACGAGTATATTAGTATTTACTCGTATATCTTACTTGGAGGTACATCAATTTATGTTACGATATTTAATAAAAATAAAAGTATCTTCACGCCCATATCCCCGTAGGGGTAGGCAGGGCACGACCAGGGCACCCACGACTAGCCGAAGACAGTCCCACCATATGATAGGTGGCAAGCCTATCGCCTACCGGGCTCATATCCAATCCCGAGCAAGGTTTTTTTATTAAGAAATTAGAAAAAACTCAATTTTCTTTTTGTTGCCTGACCCGGGAATCGAATCCGGGACCTCATGCAGTCAAGTCCAACAGGGGGGTTAGAATGAACCATCGTCGTCTTGAAACGAACGTTCGTTTCGGGCCGCTTATAAATGTCAAACTCAAAAAGCGTAGAACGTTCGTGCCAAACAAAACGTGACGTCGGCGATAGACGTTAGACGTCTGACAATTGACAAATAACAAATTTGATATTGACGTGTTTTAAGTCGTGTCGTCATAGACAAAATTTTGTTTTTTCATACAAATTGTCATTACCCTTCGTTTACACGATATCGCTTCAAGTTATGATTGTTCTAGCTTTATAAAAAACGATAACGTTTTGAAACGAAACGTCCAAGCGAAACGACGCAATCGCGCCGAGACGAAAGTGAACATTCTAACCCCCCTGAACCGCTAAACCACAGAGGCGACCAATAATAAAAATAAATGTACGTATAGGTATAGAACAAAACATGTTTTGTAAAGAATTTGTTTATCAGAAACTATAAGATTGTGGCTGATAAGTTTTATGCAACAAGTAATATTAAAAGAATGCGATTGGGTTAGACAACATAATCACATTCTTAGATAAGGTTTTGCAATTGCAAAATGCATAACCTACAGAGATAAATAAATTAGTCACACAAATTGAATCTAACCCCAAAGTAAGCAAATTATATGCTTGTGTTATGGGTGTCATTCAACGATACTAATACATAGAAATATTTAAATAGATAATAGAACAAACTTATTAAACACCCAGACCCGGAAGTGTCGATATTTAAATGTTCATCACAAAAAAATATAACATATACATAATATGTATTATAATTCTGTGCTTATACCAACGTTGTATGGAAGCGAGAGTTGGGTATGTCAGAACAAGCATGAGAGTAGGATAAACGCAGTCGAAATGAGAGCACTATGGAAAATCAGTGGTGTAACGCTCGCTGATCGCATTCTTAACAGAGACATCCGTGAAAGAGTGGGATTGAAAGAAAGTGTTAGTATTAAAATGAGAAAGGGCACGTTCCGCTGGTTTGTGCATGTGGAAAGAATGACAGATGAAAGATTGACAAAAGCAGATATACAATGCGGATGTGGATGGATGTAGGTACCCGGGGAGACTGAGGTTGACATTCCGAGATCAAATCGCTCGGGTGTTATCCGGAGGTGGTGTCAAGAGTCCCCGAAATCGGCGTGTTTATATGAAAAGGATAATGAATGTGGAGGAAGCAAGGCAGGTTTGTCAGGATCGTGACATTTGGCACTCGATACTCTCTGCCTACCTCGTAAGGGACTTGGCGTTAAAATACGTATGTATGTAAATAACCTACTTGTAAACAACCCACTATTAAATAACATATGGATCGCGAAGTTTGGCACTCAATTCTCTCTGCCTACCCCGTAAGGGACTTTGCTTGAAGATATGTATGCAAATAACCTACTTGTCAACTATTAAATAACATATAGTAAAACGGATGATTCACTAAGACTTGGAAGAGACCAAACAAGCGCTAAAGCCGCTTAATTCCAATTATTTGCGGTAAAATCGTGTATTTCCCCAACTAAATGCTTTCATTACAGTCGAAATGTCGCCGCTTTATAATTTATGAGGCGGCTAGCTTATGGCTGTTTATATCGCTGAATTAATGTTCCATCGAACGAGACCTCTATAATTTAAATCCGAATTTAACATAGAGAGGCACATCTGAGACAAATGATCCAGAAGCTTCACCCTTTTCAATTTGTTTTAGATTTAGTTTTCTAAATAATTATTTTTACGCCTATATCCTCGAAGGTAGACAGAGGCACAACCAAGACACACACAAGTAGCCGAAAACATTAAGTTCAACTATGCACTAGGTGGCAAGCCTATCACCAACCGGGTACACATCCAATCCCGATTTTCTAAATAGGTATATCTAGATATATCAATACAAATTCCGCCAAACTGTAAAGTAGCTTGTTAACGGAGCTCTCTTATACATATTATTTGATTACTAATGTACTGGTTATTGTAATTATTTTATTGTTAAAATACGTGGTAAGTAGATTCTCAGGAAATGGGGATAAGAATTTTGTCATATTGAAAAGGTTACATACAGAAGCTTATGAAAGGGATCACAAACGATTTACTTCAAACTTACTTTTACAAAACTCGGTCAACATTACCAGTGAAATCAGCCTAAGCTAGGTTCCACCGTCAAATTTAAACGCGATTTAAAAAAAACGCGTTTAGTCAATTGTCTTTACTGTCAATCATGTCAATTTTACTGTCAAAGTTATTTTGGATAATGTAACATATTTTATTGTTAAACTTTCTAACTAACTATCACCTCTGTAGCCCGAGGCTTATTTATTAATAAGACACTTATTACGACGCTTATTTTATAATAAAAACAACGTTATCGGGGATATGGGCGTAAAGACACTTTATTATTTATTTATTTGACGTAGTAAGTAGATTCTCAGGGGATGAGGATAAAAATATTGTCAATTTTAAGAGTAGGTACTTGCAAGAGCTCACACACGGGATCACAAATGATAATTAAACTCGTTTACACTGAACATAGTTTTACTAAGCTCGGTTTTAATATGATTGGTAAAACCAACCTTTAGTGCGTTGTTTTAACTATTACAATTTGTATAGTTCTGTTATTTTAAAAACTAGATCTTTTTGTGTTCATTTCATATCTTTGTATCTTGAAGAATAGAATTTTAACGCCTTAAAAATATACGCGCAAATGAATTTTTTCCAGTGTTGCCCGGTTCTGCTTAGTAGAATAGACCAATTGCATATCTGCCAGGTAAAAATGGAGGTTATTAATAACATTTAATTCTATTATTATTAACCAATGGGAGAATCTCTTGAATATTTGGTAATAATAACCAATAGTGTCGCATCTGTTATCTAGCGGTCTAGGTGTAGAATTTGACTTTATGAGATCCCGAGTTTGATTCACGGGTCGGGCAACAAAAAGTAAATGTGGTTTTTCAAATTCTCCAGTACAAAAATGTTGCTTGGGATAGGATATGCTCTCTTAGATATGTCTTCAGCTAGTTGTGGGTGCCCTGGTCGTGCATCTGCCTACCTCTTTGGGGATATTGGCGTGAAGTTTTTTTTTTATTAATTATTAATGAAGCCACATACTCTCTGTTTATTAATTTTACAAAACAAGGTGTGAACAATCCAACGATACCAGAATGTAATGAATTTGATGAAGTATTTGATATTGAGGACCAACAAATATTGGGAATGTCTAATTTATATTTACATTTACCGCAAACTGATTAATTTACATATCATTGTGTATTTTCTCGGTAATTGCATATCCAGTTTGTTGGAACTATAGTTTCCATAGTCGGCTTTTGGTGGAAATTCATAATCTAATTATCTTACTATATATAATTCTTCTGTGAGTGTGTATGTCACTGAACTCCTTCTAGACGGCTGGACCGATGTTGATAAAAGTTTTTGTGCGTGTTCAAGGGAATTCGAGAATGGTTTAGATTCACAATTTGGTCTCCTGGAAAATGTTTTTTTAAATATTTTTTTAATAATAAGTAGTTGTGCGTTACTGTCGAAGCATTAATGTCAAGCGATTCGAAGTTTGTTGGGTCAGCTAGTATAAATATATAAATAAATATCCCTGGACAAATCACACAAATTTAATCTAACTCCAAAGTAAACAAATTATATGCTTGTGTTATGGGTGTTAGTCAACAATTATAATTCATAGAAATACTGAAATAGATACCAGAATAAATTTAATAAGCACCCAAAACCGAAAATGCAGGCATCTAAATGTTCATCACACAAATGCCTGCCCCCGTCGGGAATCGAACTCGGGGCTAATCGGTGTAGTTAGACGTGTACGCTAGCCACTCGACCAACGAGGCGGTCAAAATAAACACAAAAGATATTACGTTCAACATTTGAGCATTGAAAAACAGCAAATTAAATGAGTTTCGTAACGAAATTTGTAGCTCTGTAAATTCATTAGTTTTACCCGGGGTTGGTCTTGACATATTTCCTGAACGCTACCTAACGTAACCTATTTAAAAACAAACTGAAACTCGTATGAACGGCGTCCATCCGTATTTCTCATAATTTGCTCTTTAATTTTAAGGTTATAATTATGAGTATTGTTTGATAAGTCGTTTTATTACCCATTTTGATAAAGAATTCAATGTACATTTTTTTCATTTTACATTTTAGGAATGACAGATGAAAGATTGACAAAGCAGATATACAATGCGAATGTGGATGGATGTAGGTACACGGAGAAACTAAGGCTAGACTAAGACTAATTCCACGATCACATCAATCGGATATTATCCGAGGGTAGAGGTAAGAGTCTCCGAAACCGGCGTGTTTGTATGAAAATGTTTGTCAGGATCGTGAGGTTTGGAACTCGATTCTCTCTGCCTATCCCTTAAGATACTTGGCGTGAAGATATGTATGTATGTATGCGTATTCACACTACAGAACTTGGGGCACAGACGTTCTATGAACGTTCTATGAGCTGGCACAACATTAGCATATCTTCGTAAAGCATGTGTAGATAGTAACGTTCGGGCAGAGGTTCTCAATGCGAGTGAATGTTTTTTATGTGTTTTTACGCAAGTACTAGGCCAATAATAAACAGATTTTGATTATGAAGGTAGGTGATGGTTTTGAGATGGTTTCATATTATTTTTTGTAATTTAGATGATGTCATTAACATAGACGAAAACTCTGTTTGATATAGTTTTGTTTCTCTTATTTTTATGATAATATTCAGTAGATATGTTGTTCTTTTTTTATAATATTGGAAGGCAAACAAGCAGACGGATTTCCTGATGGTAAGAATTTCACGTCGCCTAGAGACACCAAAGGTGGTAATGGTGCGTTGCCAACCTGAGGCCGGGATGTAAGGCATCGAGCAAAAGTCAGTTTACCAGCTACCTTACCCTCCAACCGGAATACGTCAACAGCAGGCATTGACGTTATTGCGTCAGGAATAGGTAAGGCGGTGGAACCAATCCGGGCGAGTCGCTGCGAGACTCTACAACCTAGTAAGATGTCACGGTGTTAGTGACGGTGAGCCTATGTTCGCCTTTTACGAGCTGCTTGGCAGGAAGGCAGATGGTCTATTCTACAAAGGAGCCCGGACCAACCCTATTTTGGATTGGGATTTGATAAGTGCCCGGTTGGCTAAAGGTTTGCTACCTATCACGTCGTGGGACTAAGTAGGTACCTTCCGCTAATCGAGGACGCCCTGTTTGTGCCTCTGCCTTCTCCTCCTCCTTGTTGGTCCAAGTCATTTGTATATGGTAAGACCTTCCATGTTTGGCAGGTCGTGAGAAGCGAGATTACAAGTGGTATAGGTTGCAGGGGTCATCACTAACAAGTAGACTAACACATTAGATGTAACAACTCGGCCACAGGATAGCGACGCACCTATAATTTCTATGTTGTCTCTAGGCTAACCTCAATCTCATCACAAGCAAAGCTGTGTGCTTGTTCGCGGTGTTATCCGATAAAAATACATTAACAAAATTGTTAAGTATAGGTATCAATGAAAAGTTTTGTCTTAACAAAATGAAATCTCTTCTTTTTTTATTTGCCATTACTTGTCTATTGTAAATTATACAATAATCTTGTTTGTAACATCTTAATGTATGTATGTATGTATGTATATATATTTAAATAAACTTATTTTTCTGTAACGCTGTACTAAAATTTATTCATTTTTATTTTGATTTCGTTGAAAGCTTACCTACAACGTTTCAAAGATGGCCGCCGTTTTCACATTTTAATTTCCTTAATGGCGATCTTAAAACTTGAATTATGATTAAATTTTGTTTTTAATAATAAAACTAAATATTTAATGTCCGAGATAGCGTACTTTCTAGCTTCGCCCTGTTTTTCATTTTTGCATTTTGTTTAAACAACTTACTTTTATTAAGTACTTACCTACTTAATGAAGCAACTTTAATTTCTTTTCACTTCATGGAATTTATACAATTTTGTTCTTATGTTTTAAATTTTGCACAGCAATAATATTTAAAAATAGATAATACTTAAGAATATACAGTTTATAATATTTAAATTAAGATAGTGTTAAAATATTATTAAATGTATATCGTATGAGAGTAAAACTATCTAGACAAACTGAAAAGTTTACAGAAAATGTCTTTGTTGAAATGTAATTTTGTTTTTAGAGTCGATAAATGAATAAAAAATTGTTGATTCCATTTTAATGTTACTTATAAATCACTATAAAGCATTTAAAACAAAGTCGCTTTCTGCTGTGTGTCCCTATATTTCTTCCGTGTATCAGCGTATCTGCTTAAGTCTTTAAAATTATGCAACTGATTTTGATGCGGTTTCTTTTTTATAGTTATTTATTTAAGAGGAAGGTTTAAATTATGTATACACAGAAGTTTGTCCACCCGTTCGACGCTAGACGTGCTGTTAGTCTATATATATACAGGTAAATAAAAATCTACATTTTGCATGGTCATGGCTAAGGCTCACTTCCAGTATTCAAGAAACGAGTCGTTTTGCTAACGAATGGTTAGATTTTGTAAGAAAAGTACGAAATCTAACTACAGTCGCTCTTTTCGATTTTTAATTCCAAATATTTTGTATAACTATGAGCAACGCTTTTTTACTGTTAGGCAAACTACCAATGGTTATACTGACGGATTACGGTTCGTTGATTATAGGAACCGGGCTTTACTCATGCACCAACTTTTAGTAACTGTCAATATTAAAATATATAAAACTCGCCATTTCGACTAGTAATACAAAAAAAAAATCCTGATTTCCCTAATTATCGCATAATGCCTGAACGGATGGAACACTTTTCCTAATGCTTTTATAGTTTTGTTAGACTTAATCAGGAGTTTCATATATAAAAAAAAAAATTTGGGACAATGTTGCGGCCAAGAGTAAGTATAAAGTAAAGCAATCATATTTTCATAAATATTTTCTTACATAAGCCACGGCAAATGTGGAACAGTTAAGCCTCGGCCGCACACAGCTTATTACAGCGGCATAAAATATCATTTGTAAGACTCTGAGGACTTGCATTATTTATATGTTATTTTCCTCTGATTCCTGTTTATAATAGTGCTTCAACAGTGAAATGAGATAATTCTGAATTGTATATCGTCTAGGTAGAAAACTTTTGAAATTATTCTATGTGGTGTCATTTTTATTCCAAGTTATTTTAAAACTATGGTATAAGTTAACATGATTTTTTTATGATGAGCTCATAACATGATTTTTTATTTTTTTTGTTTTAGATTTTTTAATTTTTGCGCCGTGTTGGTCCGGGCTCCTTTGTAGAATAGACCATCTGCCTTTCTTGCCAGGCAGCTCGTAAAAGGCGAGCATAGGCTTACCATCACTAACACCGTGGCATCCGACTAGGTGGTAGAGTTTGGCAGCGACTCGCCCGGATTAGTACCACCGCCTTACCTATTCCTGCCGCCATAACGTCATGACGTGTTCCGGTTCGGAGGGTAAGGTAGCCGGTAAACTTACTTTTGCTCGAGGCCTAACATCCCGACCTCAGGTTGGCAACGCACCATTACCACCTTTGGTGTCTCTAGGCGGCATGAATTTCTTACCATCACGAAGTCCGTCTGCTTGTTTGCCTTTTTATAACATAAAAAAAAGTCAATCTGTCAGTCGATTCCATTCCGACCGGGCATTCATAGACTCTATGAAAACTCTATATGAAGCTTTTTGAAGTGAAAGTTATTTATCGACAATTAAAATAAATTTTCCGTCACATATTTCTATTACGCGTCACATTTCCCTCTCACTTCAAAGTAAGCAAATTATATTATCTTTGTGTTATGGATGCCAGTCAACAATACTATTGCATAGAAAGAATTCAACAGATACTGGAATAAATTTAATAAACAGCCAGACCCGGAAATACAGACATATAGATGTTCATCACACAAATGTCTGTCCCCGCCTTGATTGAACCCGAGCCTCGCAGTAGGTTGGCGTGTACGTCAACCCCTCGACCGACGAGTCGCGAGCAAGAACCTATAGCCCGGTGAAGTTGTCAAAACCTCGCGGTTAGCAACAAATTAGCCATTAAAAAAAAGAGCAAGCACGATAAGTGTTTGAAAAAAATATTAAAACGTGCGCAATTTATCATTTTCATTTATTTCATTTATTACGCTTCACAATTCTTCTCAAATCGAAAACTTAACTTAATCTAAAAAAATGGTTTCCTTAAAAAAATAAAAAAAATAACTAATTAATTATATTTTTTAAATTAAATAAAAATACTAATTTTTGTGAGAGATGTGCCTAAAGTAAGCACTTGGGGCTCTCGTCCACGACGACTTTTTGTAGCGACGTTGTCGCGCGTTTACTAAAAGCTTGACAAAAGTTTACTAAGAGCTCAAATACATAAGTAGATCAATGTGTTCCTCGTCTGGTGAAAATTTAATCACAAGCAAACACAAAATGTCATAAAAGCTAACAAAAAACACGATTCAAAACCCCTAACATTTCCCTCAGACATTTCCACAAAACGTCCGTTCTGATCAAACATCTTTTATCCAAAATGAACCTTGTCAAGCTCTGTATTGACAATGCGAATTTTGAAGAAGGGCCAACGCTATTACCGAATAAAATTTCATAGAAAGCTCCGCAAACAGAGGTTGATCGAGCAGGCCATTAAGGCCCATGCATAAATTGTTAGTTTAGTGCCGCCAGCCGGGTGCGCCTGTCACGTTACTTTACTCTGTCTGCGGCTTAAAGTTCCCCATTCTCTTTTACCTAAGCCTCTTTTAATAGTACTCTATATATAACGCAAGAAAGTTAAGTACGTTTCTCGATTTGCGCGTAAAATGGAACGTTCTATAGTAACCACAGATTCATAAGCACAGTTCATTCGTTGTTTTTTTTTAGTTTGAATAGACTAAAGAACTATAAATTCGTTCAGCCTTCTTTAAAGTTTTAAGTTTTCTTTTTTTTATGTAAGCCTCTTTTAATAGTACTCTATATATAACGCAAGAAAGTGAAGCATGTTTTTAGGTTTTGCTCGTAAAATAGAACGTTTTGCAGTAACCACACATTCATAAATTAGTTTGTTTTGGTTTAAACATACTATAGAACTATAAACTTGCTCTGTCTGAGGTTTAAAGTTTCCTATTTTTTTACCTATGCCTCTTTTAATAGTAATCTTTATATAACGCAAGAAAGTTAAACATGTTTCTAGTTTTGCGCGTAAAATGGAATTATCTGCAGTAGCCACAAATTAATAAGTCAATTGTTTTTTTTTAGTTTAAACAAACTAAAGAATTATTATGAATTTGATCTATCTGCGATTTGAAGCTACCGGTTCTCTTTTATTTAAGCCTCTTTTGATAGTACTTCTTATATAAAGTACTAACGGATCTAAGCATATTTCTAGTTTTGCAGAAACCGCAGACTATTCATTTGTCAGTTTTTTTAAAGTCAAAACAGGCTAAAGAACTATGAACTTCAACGAGATGAATGATTGGGATGCGTTATTTTATTTGGATTTGTTTTAAACATTCTTTTAGCAACATGGGAAAAAATTACATCAATCAGCTGTCATAATTATTCAGTTTCGCTTAAAGAAAATTCAATAAACTAAACGGCTTTGGACTTATCTTCATGAGGTCCGAGTTTTGAGCCCCAGGTGAGGCAACTAAAAAAAATGTGTTTCAAATTTTCTAATAATACAACATAGCCCAAGATGTCATACATAACCAATTGGTGATAGACTTGACACCTATCACATTGTGGCGAATCAGTGTCTGTTAATCGTCAGTAATAGGTGTGCCACTGTCTATCACTTTGAGGAAGATACTTTTTATTTGATGTCTGCGTTGTTTCTGGATCTATTTTAAGCGTTGATTTTGTATTTGAAAGAGCGCTGCGGTGGCACCAATGCCACCAAGTTTAGGTCTGATAATGAAATCCCAAACAAATCAAAGAAAGTACTCACTTATTAAAATATTTCATGTTAAAATCGAAGTCGGTTTTTTGCAGTTTTATTTTTTGACTTCTTTCTTAGACTTCAAACCGCTGGAATCCACGTAAATTGCGGAACGAAACACCCCTGATAGTAGTAAATTAGGTAGTAGTAGACCTAGAATACCTCTAGTAGACTAGATAGTAGATTCGATCTTAAGTTACTTATCTCAGAAATCCATTTCAAAGTTTGCAATCCTCTGTTGCCTAAGGCTATTTGAAAGAACTATTTATAACATAAAGCCTCTCAAATTCTCAAACACTTGAGAAGTCGTGTAAGTTTCGTCTATAAATATTTTTGGATTATTCGGTTCGACCCAGATTTATTCTATTTGCATCGAAGCTGTGAATATATCTCAACTCGGTTTTCTTTAAATGTATACTTAAAAAAATAACATGTCCTAACTGACTGATTCATCATCGCCAAGCAAAGACTGTTAAAGTTAGAGCCATGAAATTTGTTGAGTAAGTTCGTTTTACTGAGTAGACACCCACAAAGGACGGAGTTTTGGAAATTCTACCCCCAAGGGGGTGAAATAGGGGTCGAAATTTTGTATGAAAGATCGTCATTTTCTAAGTTAGAAACATGAAACTTAATTTTTGGATTACGTATCAAATATTAGTAAATGCGTATTTAAGAAATTCTTGCAATTATATCCCTAAATAGGGGGGTGAAATAAGGGTTGAAAGTTCGTATGAAAGTCCTTATTAAAATACGATTGATTAAAATTAATAAATACGTTTAAAAATAGGAATAAATTATTCATAAAAAAGTAGAAGTATCTTCACGCCCATGTCCTCGAAGACGTATGCAGAGGCCAGGGCACCCACGACTAGCTGATGACACTACACCCAGATTTATTCTATTTGCATCGAAGCTGTGAATATATCTCAACTCGGTTTTCTTTAAATGTATACTTAAAAAAATAACATGTCCTAACTGACTGATTTGTAGAAACCCAATTTTCTTTTTGTTGCCCGACCCGGGATTCGAACCCGGGACCTCATTCAGTCAAGTCCAACAACTGAACCGCTAGACCACAGAGGCGACTCAAACAGTTTTTAATTCAACTGCACTTCAGTAAACAGCTAGTTGGAATATAAATTATAAACGTATTTATTAAACTATGTTTGTTTGTTCAAACAAGAGACAAGGATAATCTGTGTAACAAACTATCATCGAATCTATGTTCGAATTATGGAATCGACAGAGGCGCCGTTACCGTTGGAAGAGTAGAGTTACATTTGCGTATGAAAAACGTTTAGACGTCTGCATTTCCGGGTCTGGCTGCTTATTAAATGTATTCTGGTATCTATTTCAGTTTATCGCCTTTGTGGTCTAGCGGTCGGGCGTCGGACTTGAATTCTTGAGGTTCTGTCAACCTTTGGGTCGGGCAACAAAAAATATAAAATGTGTAATTTAATTTTTTAATTTAAAATCAACGTCATTTTGGATAGGATTGGATATGTGCCCGGTTGGAGATAAACTTACCACCTATCACATTGTAGGATTTAGTGTCTCCGGCTAGTCGTGGGTGCCTTGGTTGCCTCTGTGGGCGCGATGGAAGTAAAGGTATTTTTTCTTCTTCTATCTAATTCTATCTAAAGTATCTTCCATCCATATCCCCAAAGAGGGAGGCAGAAGTACAACCAGGGCACCCACGACTAGCCGAAGACACTAAGTCACACAATGTAATAGATGTCAAGCCTATCGCCAACCGGGCACATATCCATTCCCGAGCAACATTTTTTTTTACTAGATAATTGGAAAAACCAAATCTTCTTTTTGTTGCCCGACCCGAGACCTTATGCAGTCAAGTCCAATATCTAAACCGCTAGACCACAGTGGCGATTATAACAAAAAATAACGACTAAAGAAAACAACGTTTCATTTGTGTTTATAAGAGTAGCTTTTAGAGTAGTAGTTTTTTTTAATCTCATCCAGAAAGGGAAAAGCTAACTTAAAAAAAGCTATCCCTAGCATAAATTACGATAGAATAATCGATATATCGATGAAATTTCAAGAATGCATGAATGTGTGGCGCGTTTATTGCTTTTGGCGAAGCACATGGTAATTTCCATACTTTTTTGTTGCCAGCGACCAGAGTCGATCTAACTTTTATGGGACATCAAAAGCTATAGGGTACAGGTGTTTTTTTTTTTGAAAAAGAGACTGTCAAGGCTTATAGACAACGAAACTGTTTTTTGCAGTCTTGTTTGTCTGCCTTGTTTAACTGAAATTGTAGGGTAGACATTACTTTAGAAAATTCTTATTTGTTTGTTTTTTTTGGGAACTGAGCAAATATATTACTGACAGTAAGATAAGAACATTGTAAAGAGCAATTTATGAAACTATTAAATGCATTTCTTAGACTCGTTAGATCATAAAAGGCGAGCATAGACTCACCGTCACTAACACTGACTAGGTGGTAGAGTTTCGCAGCGATTCACCCGGATCGGTACCACCGCCTTATCTAAGTATATTGTAAAATTACTTTTGCTCGAGGCTCAACATCTAGGCCTCAGGTTGGCAACGCACCATTACCACCTTTGGTGTCTTTAGGCGGCGTGGCTCAGGAAACCCGTCTGCTTGTTTGTCTTCCATTATCATAAAAAAGGGCTTATTCAACATAGTTAAAAACAAAATTTGAAATATGTTCTCTTTTTGTTTTCTCTTAAATATGGCTTCCATTTGTTACATTATATTTTCCATAACAAGTAACACAACGACATTAAAAATAAAAAATGTATGAGATGTAAATTGAAATTCTTTCTTTCTATTGTTTGGTCATATTGATTTAATGTGTATGATATTGCTACTATTTGTAATGGCTTTAAATAATAAACGACTTTTTAAATTATTTTCCAATATTAGTATATTATTAATAGCCCCGAAGGCACAGGAAGATAGTAATCAAACCCACCCACTATAAGTCGGGGTCACGTATTATGTTAATGTTAACAGGTATTGCAAGTATTATCTTACTCTAGGCATTCAAAAAATAAATAGTAGTAAAAAATATATCATATTATTTGGTGATTAAAGTTGGTGATAAAGAAAACAAACCGTAATATTATCAATTTAACTAAAATGTCTAACTTATTATTTGAAACTTTCAAACCATTAAAGCAAAATGACGTTCAATTATGATTAAGTAATTAATTGTAGTAGCAGCGAAAGGGTTAATCTGATTGTCTTTTGGCTAGTTTCAGGTCTTTGATATACTTTGATATACTCGTACCTTATCTTAGATATTTATATAAAAAGCCGAGTTAGTTACACTATTTATTACTTATAAACAGCTCAACCGATTTGGCTGAAAATTGACTAGGAGGTAGTTTAGAACCAGGAGACGGACATAGGGTGCAATGTCTTCGAAAAAACTAGGAAAACAACATTTTAAGTTTTCCCACACAATCTGAATGGGTGGAACTAAGTTCGCCGGAACAGTTAGTTAAAAATAATTTTGCGCAGTAAAACTGCAAAATCCGACTTGAACAATTTCATTTGGTCAGTACTCCTCCATCAAGTCTACCCAGTAACCAGAACGCTTATGAATAAAGATGACTTGTTTTTTAAAGTTCCTGACCCTGAACTACTCATCCCTTAATTAACGTAGGGTGCCAGATATCGCAGACCGTGTTTGAAAGCCTGTAACTTTTTTTGAATTGACTTTATCGTTCTAGTTTTTCTAGCAGCTTCTTATGTGTAAGCTGTAACCTTCAACGTAATTCAAATTTAGAATTATCATTTATCTGGGTATGAAACTTGATAACAATGTTAGTTTTCATACTTTTAGTATTTAACTTGACATGAAACCTTCTTTACTTACTTAGGTTATTTTAGTGTATTTTACAACTATTTTGTGTCAAATATGTGTAATTGTAGGTATGAAATAAAAACAAACTAATTTTAATATTTTATTTTTATGCACATTATATGTATTTCGTTAAGCTTGGGGTGTTGAAAGCCCCAGATCACATAGCTTTTTAAACGCGATTAGCTACCTAAGGGTTCAATTGTAAACATTTAACATGCTCTTATTGGCAAGCAATAAACCCACTGCAAACTTTCACGAGTACAATTTCAAGCCAGAAAATGTGGAAAGACTACCCTACAAGTTTGTCTCTTTTACAGGTTGTTTGTTCCATATCTTAATCAGACACGCCACATTAATTAACCAAATCCTTTTAAGACTCCCCCCATTAGTCAATTTTGATTAATTTACACCAAGCTGTCACCCGTATTCGTAAAGTCGTAAATAAATATTTAAAAGTAGTCGTAATAGTAAGTCTTTTCAGGCTCTTTGGTGAAGCGCTGGCATTCTTACACAAGTTAATAGAGCGGGATTTAGCACCATCGAGAAAACATAAAATACACTACTGTTAATTTGATTTAACAAAAAAGAGTTGTACAAAATGCCACCAAAGTTGACTAATTTTACTCAATGTATGCACAAAATTCAATAATTACGAAAAATCGGCGTCCATCTTTTCTCACAATCCCGCCAAAACTCCGATTTTAGTTTAAAAAGCAAAAATCAAAAATAGAACATTCTATTTTTAAACAAACACGACAATGCCCATTTACATTCAAAGACTTGTGAACACGATTATTAATCGTGGCCACTTTATAGCCGTAAGCCGACAGGTACACGCGTGTGACAAATTGTCTGGCGAGCACAATGTGGGCTCTTAGGGAATAGCCAAGTGGCTATCTCCCACTTTGTTCTTGTATTCACCTACAACCTTAAATTATTGACCGCAATATATGTGTAAGATAATAAATCGTAACATGTGTATGTATTTGTTTTATTGTTTTGTTTCGTAGATTTTGTTGAGAAGTGAACTATCTTAATGTAAACTGTAGGAGGTTTATTACCTGATGCTATTTTATCGTTTTTCCTCCTAGTAGGGGAGCCCAAGAGGGGATTTTTGGAGTATCTGAGGCGCGTCAGATTATGATTTAAGATTTGCCTTGTTTGAATACTTCTGTTATAATCGCTAAATAAAGGCGCGCGGGTAGGGTAGTATATCTAAATTTAATTTACTTAAAAAATAGCTACGTTAAAAAACCCGACTTCAAAACTAAAAAGTGAAAAACGTTTTGAAGTCGGTTTTTTAACATAGTTATTTTTATTTCACGCTTTTTAGTTAATTGCTGATTTGATTTAATTTAATAATGTGACATATTATTGTTAATTGTTATATATATAAGTAAATATCTTTATAGTATGTTGCTGAATGCCAATGTGTCTGTAATCTTATCACTAGGTCACCTAATTGCATCTAATTCACTTGCAAGAATTGATTTAATTTATTATCGGGATATTATTTATCGGGATAGGTAAAAGTAGATAAAAAAATGCTCAGAAAATAAAAAAGCTATTGGAGCTCCCTGGATCATTTTTATGGGACCAATTCGAAATTCATCAAACAAAAAAATAGTTACGTAAATCAGATTAGAAACTGCGGAGAAATCGGTGTACCAACATAAAAAATATACCGGCCGAATTAAGAATCTCAACTTTTTTTCCAGTCAGTTGCTTACTGATAAATTAATTTAAGTTGAATTACGAGAGTAGGAGGGTCAGAAACTTTCAGAAAAAAATCGTCTATGTTCATTAGCCACTACAGCGACCTAGCTGATTAATATGTTCCCGTCATTAGATATACATTAGACATAATATATATACACTATTAATATCTAATCTCCTAACGTATAATAAGTGTCTGTAATCATTTGTTTGCTTAAAGATGCCTTCCGCACCGCAAAATATAAAAACGTCACGTCATGTTTTTTTTTTATCATCCGCCGTCAAATAGGCAAAGTTCCTTTATTCCTTTATTTACCTATGACGCTGAAGTAACTACAATTGTAGCGTCTCGGGCTCCTCTAGTATAGCCATTGGTAGATTATTATTAAATTCAGTCACTTTGTAATTAAGACAACAAAATGTTTTCGCTAATAACTGAATATATCCAGTTGTTATTATAAATAATAAAAAATAAATAATTGAAGTACAATAGTAATAAATTAAACACATACGAAGACAAATGGCAGAAACTATCATTTATGTAAATTTTGCTGAATTATTTAAAATTAAGTTCAACAGCGTTTAATTTAACATTTAGTTGTTTAAAAAATGCGGTATCCATATTAGGACATGTGTCATTTTATTCAATACAAAACCATGTTAATTTGCATTAACAATTTTCGCATGAGTTAAAAATATTCGTGTCATGACGCAGTAACTCAAAACAGTTTATCGCAATGCGTGCTAAGCTTTACTTTTATGTCTTGTTGCTTTACCGTGCTATCTACACTCCAATACTTTAAAAGTATCTTCTTACTAACATTATATCAATAATTGAAAACATCGGATATCTATAAAAGGAAACGTTATTTACATAATATGTTTGATTAAGCAGTGAATATTTTATTCCTTTTGAATAAAAGTGAATTTAGCTTGAATTTAATGCACTTGTAGAGATGTAAACAAAAAATCGATGCATGTGAATTATTATCGATGTGTAAAACAGTAATGTTTGTAATCGACATTTTGTTGCGTTAAATATGTAGGTATTGTTAATAGCTTCTTACGTGTTTGGCCTAGTTTATCTTTCAGTCGTTTTATATGTACACAAACAAATCTACTATATTATATGTAATACTATATATAAATTATGAATTTTCGAAGCTCAAAGTTCAAAAATGTTTTATCGTAGTTGTAAAAACACCATAATGTACCAGTTTATGTAAATACAGGTAAAATAGTTTTACTTTTAAACACATTTATTTCGTCTCTGTGGTCTAGTAGTTCAGGTGTTGGACTTGACTGCATGAGGTTCCGCGTTCGATTCCCGGGTCGTTGTAATGTAACAGAAAGAAAATTTGGTTTTTCCAATTTTCTAATAAATAAAAATGTTTCTCGGGATTGGATATATGTCCCTTACGTGATAAGCTTGCCACCTATCACATTGTGGGACTTAGTGTCTTCGGCTAGTCGTGGGTGCCCTGGTTGTGCCTCTGCCTACCTCTTTAGATAAGATACTTTTTTTTACACATCATGTCATAACCCTTAGCAGTGGAGTAATTTGTCATAGTATAAAGTCAGACAAAATGCGAAAATAACTTTAAGTACTCGTACATCTAATCGCGCAAGTTGGTTATGCAACGTTTTATTTTAAAAGTACTGATAGCATCGTAGTAAGGCTATTAAAACCTATCTGAGTCTAATCTATTAAAGTCTAATCTGAGTCTAAACCAGCTGCAACTAGATCAGTAACGAATACATACATACAATACAACACAATTCAATACAACCAATATACCTAATTTACAAATGGTTGACCTTATTTTTTAAAAATATTAACCATTAGCCAGAAATCACAATAGCGATCATTTAAATCAGATTCATAAAAATAAACGATATGTTTTAAACCATAACTTTGCAATATTTTCGTCTGTTGCAATGTAACGGACATTTAATGGGCGAGTAATATTAATAATTTCACTACCTACAGCTTCTGTGGTCTAGCAGTCCGGCGTTGGTCTTGACTTCAAGAGGTCCTGGGTTCGATCCCCGGGTCGGGCAACAAAATAAAAAGAAAATATATATTTTCAATTTTCCGTGGGATATGTGCCCGGTTGGCGGTAGGCTTGCCACCTGTGACATAGTGGGACTTAGTATCTTCGGCTGGTCGTGGGTGTCCTGGTTGTGCCTCTGCCTAAATCTTCAGGGATATGGGCCTGAAGATACTTTTACTTTTTTAATTCAGTTATAACGTTTTTACACAAAGACTACATTTTACAACGAACTACAAATAAAACATCTTGTTTAAACATAAGCTAGACTTTAAAATTTTAAACAATCGATACTTTATAACTTAGATTTATCGATATCAGCTAACGTCAGCATCCCTAATCGTTAGACGCCGTGATCCGCCCACGGGTTGTCCGAAGGCACAAGAACTTAATTAGTCGCGTCTCAACACGCTGTCGTTAGTTATTTATTATCCGTCGAGAAATTCAACTGATTGTATGTAGGTATACCTCCGGAGTTGCTTTCGTAAAAGACAAATGGCGCAAAGGAGATTAAAATAACTATTGTGAAACAATAATAAATCATTCTATCCAATTTATAGGTGTCTTTAAATATAATTTGTATAAAATTTAAATTGGAAACAAGTAAGAGATATTGAAGAATTTAGTGACTGTAATAGTGTTTATACACCTTCATATATCTGTTTATTCTTTTTTTTTATAACATTGGAAGGAAGCAGACGGATTTTCTTATGGTAAGAAATTCCCGCCGCCTAGAGACACCAAACCGAACTGGAACACGTCATGACGTTATGGCGGTAGGAATAGGTAAGGCGGTGGTACCAATCCGGGTGAGTTGCTGCGAAACTCTACCACCTAGTCAGATGTCACGGTGTTAGTGACGGCAAGCCTATGCTCGCCTTTTACAAGCTGCCTGGCATAGGCCTGCCTGCCTGGTCTATTCTACAAAGGAGCCCGGACCAACACGGGGCAAATTCTGTATCATAAATCCAACTAATAAATAAAGCTAATTGTTAATTTTGCTTAAACTCAAACATCTGGGACCTACCCCGCTATTTTTTTGTGTTCTTAATGCAAAATTGTTTATAAGAAAAATCAAAAATAACAAATGAAGAAAAAACGCAGTAAACTCGGAATGAGTCCGCTCGCTTCGATGATTTTTTTTCTCGACACTTCTTTCTAAAGTTTTAACGCCACCGAGAGAAAACATAGTCGCTGAGTAAACTTTCTTAATATTGTTGGCATTTTTTTCAGTTAAAACAAAACAAACAAACAAACACAAACGCCTGGTTCGGACATGTAGAAACAATGACAGATGAAAGATTGACAAAGCAGATACACAATGCGAATGTGAATGTGGGCACCCGGGGAGACCAAGGTTGACATTCTACGATGAAATCGCTCGGGTGTTATCTGAAGGTGGTGTCAAGAGTCTGCTAAACCGGCGTGTTTGTATGAAAAGGGTATTGAATGTGGAGCAAGCCAGGCAGATCTGCCAGGATCGTAAATTTTGGCACTGGACTTGGCGTGAAGATATTTATCTATACATATATAAAGAGTATTAAAGTAACGATACTCTTCCTAGGAAACGCGTAGATACTAAAATAGGGACAATCCAATACACCTCATTGGATTGTTCCTATTTTGATATCTTTTTAGTAGGGATATTCATATGATATATTCGTACTTTTTTATAAGTACTAGTAGTTATTGAATGTTGGACGACCAGCCTCTAGTCTGTTAAATGAAATCTTCGTAAAAAGTGTGTAAAAATATTTTGCAAAAATGCACCGAACTTCTGACAAAAGTCAGAAAAATGACAACAATACTTTGAATTTTCTAATTACTGTAATATTACATTAAATACTACTAGCTAGCATATGCTCGCAAAAATCTTATAAAAATCGAACATAAACACGAAACACCATTCGAAGGCAATGGCATTTCAATAAACTATTTTCCAATATCGAAAGAATATATTTTAACCGGCACGCGGCGCGAGGTTCCTTTTTTACCCTAATATTTGGATTTTACCCTAACATGACAGCAAAGGTCGGGTTATATTCGCATTTACCCGGCTGTGCATACAACCTTATGGAGTCGTTTTATTTACTACAATGTAGCAGTTTTAATATTAATTTAATAAACCTAAATAGGTTTTCAAATTGTCAGGCGTGACTTTGGCGATATCTTTAATAGTATGGTGAAATCTTCAGATGATAGTCACGCTATTTTTTTTCCGCTACCCTATTTTCAAAAACTGTAACACTACAATGACGTTGTTACTGCAATTACACAATTCGCAGTCACGGCGTTAGTGTTAGAATAACTTTTGCTTGTTTTGCCGAGCTGTTTGGCAGGAAATCATTTAATAAATAATCTACACATATAAGAGCCCAAGACTAACACGGAGAAGATAAAAGGTGACAGGTTCAAGTCGCGTATACGATTTCTTTCTTTTTAAAAATGTGTATCAAAAACGGATATTATGTTGTTAGTGTTTATATTCTTTTAAGAGTCATATACTTTCTAAACTATTTCTTTAAGATACTTCAATTTCAAAATTCAATCTTGCACCAAATATTATACGTACCTACGTATAGATATTTTAATTAAGGTAATGTGGAATTTAAAATTAATTAGTCAATCTGCCGCAGTGCCCGGGTTTGGTGTATTAATAACGAAAATTAAATTTCGTACAATAAGGTATTAATTTTGCGGGAAATAATTACTTCTTGTAATTTAATTACAAGTTGATATGGATAGCAGTTGTTTATCAAAATGCTGATGATTATTTGTTGTAGCTGTTACAATAATGATAGTAAAATAATGTCAATATTATCGAAAATAAAACAGGCAAAAATAGTTGTAACATTTTTAAACATAATTTAACATACGATTTAAAATCTCGAAAGTTGAATCGTCAACACGTTTGTTATTCTTTTTAACTAGTAAAACAGTGGTAGGTACTGTTGTCCCTTAACACCTTTTCTTTGTCATTATTAAGTCAAAGAAAGTTTTAAAATCAGAATCTGTCATATTATCCATAATTATGTAAATCCTAATCCTACCTAGCTGGCCAATGAAATATGTTCACGAGGCACTCGAAATTCTCTGCCTACGGCGCAGGGGAGATTTGAATTGAAGACACGTATGTTTATTATATGTAAGATGATAGAATATAGAAAAGATGATATAATGTTTTATTTATTTATAATTTATTTTCCACGGATTTATAATGGCAGCCCGAAACGTGACCAAAGTGCACATGCTAGAATCTAAGCTACAAAAAACATTAGATGAGCTTAAGAGTAAAAGCACTCTTTGCAATAAATTGTTGGAAGAACGTGAGGAGTGCGAGAGAGAGGTAGAAACAATTTTAAAACGAAATACAACTTTAAAAAATGAAATGTCCGCACTGTATTTGGACTATACCAAGATAATAGAACAACGTGATAAACTTCAAGCCCAAGTCGATAACAATTCTGATTGTAGCAGCACGTATGAAGCAACTCTTAAACGTATGAGTCAATTGGAGCAGGAATTACAGAAAGCACAAGATATTATACATCAGTTTGAAGAGGAGAAACAAGCTCAATACTCGGAAAATACCATGAAAATGTTTAACAACCTAGTGTCACCTTATCAATCTACTCCTACATGTTATGTAAACAGTCGTAGAAATCGTAAGAAGTATTTGAAAGCAAAAAAAATAATTAAAAATTTTTCTTCAAAGTCTGTTAGCATCAAAGTTTTGTCTAAAAACTTCCTGAAATTAAAAAAAAGTAATGGTTACTTATTAGAGC
>NJDD01001953.1:148505-167881 GCA_002245505.1 Calephelis nemesis | reverse complement strand
TAAGTATAGTGTCGAACGGTCATAATAACGTGCCGCTACATTAATTATATGACGACACTGTACATTAATATAACTAAATCTTTATTCTTTACAAGTAAAAACATGAAAACATTATGACTTATTTAAAGATAATGTCAGAGATATCTATAAAAACGCAAATTTCAGAGCAATCCGTTGAGATAAACGAGTAGCGAGTGGGTTACCGCAGACCCCGACATCGGATCTTTATCTTCTACTAATGAAGGTTATTTAGAGGCATTAACTTGTTACTTCAAAGATAAAATTAAAAAGTAATCGAATAATCGAGTTTTATACAAGTTCTCGATAATGACTTTATTTTTTCACACGATAGCGGCTTACATCATTTGATACAGATCTACTGTCTGATCTTATATAATTTTTAATATCCGATAGCATAGGAGTGTGTTACAAATCTTACGAATCTGTATGTTCGTGTGTCTATATGTCTGTAGCATCGTAACTCCTGAACAAATAGACAGATTTCGATGCTGTCTTTGGACTTGAAAGCTGTTGTGATCGGAATGTTTCTTAGATGCATAACAGATGGATTTTGTCGCTTGTTTTTGTTTTTTTAAATTATAACATAGACTAGTAAATTTTTGACATCCATAACTAAGTATATTAACGCCCGTCTAATCGGAAAATTAGGCAGAGACACAATTAGGCAAACCACGATTCGATAAGGGAGCTTTGTTATTTGGTTTCTCGATATAATAGGCAACAAACCTATCGACAACAGAACACTGTCCAATCCCGAGCAGCATTGTCCATAAATTGGAAAATTTAATAATTACATTTTATCTTACCCGAGCCGAACCTGAGACCATAAGTAGTCAACAGCAAAGCTGTTAATCTAATGCGTTGATATTCGTATTTTACAGTAAATATAAATAATTGTGTGCCGAGTAGCAAAATGTCAAATTCGGATATTTCGATAAAAAAAAAGTTTAGTATTTCGACGCATTCTTATTAACATTGTGCAAAGGTTACAAGTTGTTTACAAACATTTCACATAATGTCACATTTAATCAAGATCTTAATTGAAATTATATTAAAATCTATAAACAGTTTCTTTTTATACATAAATTACTACAGTATAATACTACAATATAATATTGATATGTCTTAAATATGATATAATATTTTGATATAATAGTCTTTATATTATTGTAATACGGTTTACAATGTCATAATAATTTACGTTCGAGTTCTTAGGTCCACGTTTATTTCATATATACATTATTACCTTCACGTCAAGTCTGTAGAGGACTAGGCAGAGAGTATCAAGTGCCGAATCTTTATTAATAAGACGGTACAAGTAAAATACATAAACCAACTAGCCGACCCACCTTGAGGTCCGTGTTCGGCTCCTGCTGGGGGCAGTGTTTATATATTTATGACAATATGGATTTTTGTATTTCGAGGTCTAGCCGTTTATTAAACTTTTAATGTCTATTAAGTACTTGTATTTATTAGTATCAATGTCTCACACCCATAACACATTAAACTTTTACCGTCTTATTAATAAACCTGGACTAACGTAGGTGTAACATTAAGTTGATATTATAATTTGTATCACAGTGTAATAAAGACTATAATATCAGGCTAAACCTTAGAGTAATTTACGCCGTATCATTATTAATAAGACAGTTAGTGTCTAAGCATTTCTATGTATTAATTTTGATATGTAACTTCAATAACACAGTAAATTTTTAGTACCTATTTAAATATTTCTGTGTATTAGTATAATTGACTAACACCACCATTTTACAAGCTTTTAATTTCCTTAATTTGAGTATAGATCGATTTGTGTAACTTGTCTAAGGATATTTATTTATTAACAAAGGCCACTACTTAATTAATTCAAAATATTTAAAAAAAAAACAAACAGAAAGAATTCAGAAAGAATTTCCTTGGAAGGTAGCAAGCACCAAGATATTTCAGTAAATAAATAGTATGTAATTAAATTTAAAATAGCTTTAATTTTAAAAATTAGTTAACCTTGCGACACGCAACGGCACTAGGTATGTTTTAAAATTCATTAGTGTACAATACCCTTAATTAGATCGACACAGATAAAAAAGAAATATAGAAACAATGTACAATCATTATCGTTGATGAAGTTTTTACTGTATAAAATTTTAAAAAAAAACATAGCCTTAGGTTATTTCAATAATTACCTAGAAGAGAAAAATGCTTAATATTGACTCTTTTTATATGAGAATAGCGAACCAGCATATGGCTCTCCTGATTATAAGAATTGTATTACTACTATATATTAGTAGTATCTTATGATAAAAAATAAAAATTAATGTAATAAAAAGATTATGTTAATAATCTGTTAGACACTATAGATGTTATAGCTGCACCTCTATCCTTTTCAAGTCTACTTGCTACCCTACCCTTTACCAGAATATGAAACTTTCACTGTGGTAACAGGAATAGGTAAGGCAGGGTTCCCAAGAAGGGCAAGTTGCTGTACAGCACTCTATCACCAGTGGTTTTGTTTGTAGTGACCCATTTATCGTCATACCTTATACCTTAATTGCTCCTCATACTAATCTCTACATCTTATATTTTTTTGTAAATTAGACTCGACTTGGCGGGCACACTATAGTGTCCCCATATTTATAAGAAAAAAGGCAAGCCCTTTGAGTTTCTTTCGTCGGATCGTCGGATCTTCTCACTCGTCGTCGGACTTGACTTCTTGAGGTCCCGGTTTCGGTTCCCGGGTCGGGCAACAAAAAAAAATAGAAAATGCATATTTTCAATTCTCTAAAAAAATTATGTTGCCTGGGATTGGATAATATGGATCCCCGGTTGGCGATAGGCTTGCCACCTGTCACATTGTGGGACTTAGTAACGTAGTAGCTAATCGAGGGTGCCCTAGTTATGCCTCTGCCTACCTTTTCGGGGATATGGGCATAAAGATACTCACTCGATACTTAATCGAACTACCTACCTGTGTCTGCTGATCAATTTACAATTTCAACACCGAAACAAAACCATTTTCCTGTCAAGGGTTGGCGATCGATTTTGTTTTGACGTTTAAATAAACGACTATCTAACGTCAATTAAGGCTGTGAATAGCTCATCGGCCATGAAGGAGCATATCGTTCATGTAAATAATGTCATGTTTTATGCAGACGGATCGTTTTACCGCGTCGACTCTCGGCGTCGATGAACGTTATTTACTGAGTAAACAAACAAGTTTTTCGACACGATGGTACTATGTTTTTAAATCGTTGTTCTGTAAATTTAAAACTTGTTTTTCTTTTGTTTCGTTACAAAATTTTATGACCCATCTGCATTGTGACTGCATAGGCTACAATCGTCTGCGCAACTCATTTTAAAAAACTACTGTCTCTCGGAAATTAAGTTTGATATAAAATACAGACTTGGCTTGGTCCTCTTTTATAAATTGTGGAATTCCGTAATATCTGAAGACGTGGCTTTGACAGCGTGACAGCCCTTTATATCAAAATGGACCAAATGAACTGCTATCTCCGGGTAGGAAAAAGTATCTACATTAAGACAAGGCTGTATGGGCTCAGATCCTATGCCTTTCCCCATAAAATTAAAGAACTACAACAATTAAATTAGAAATCAATTTTGCTATGTATTCAATATTCATTTTAATTATTTGATTTACGCAAATATCTTTATTATTCTATTACATTAACAGTAAAAATTGACAACTCTAATACCTCTTTCGTTCAGATACTTTCAAAATTTATTAATAGTAACATTAGGCTATAAGATAACAAGACTGCTGTAACAAATAACGAATTGGTGTGATTGAATATTTATATAGATGTGTTTGTGTTTG
Organism: Calephelis nemesis; assembly: GCA_002245505.1. Taxonomy (NCBI): domain Eukaryota; kingdom Metazoa; phylum Arthropoda; class Insecta; order Lepidoptera; family Riodinidae; genus Calephelis; species Calephelis nemesis. Next base: position 164,031 of record NJDD01001953.1, on the reverse strand, counting down.
TTTAAAAAACGCGCATTTGCAATTTCATGTCTTTTATAGTATAGAGACATTAGCAGAGTACCTATATTTGATTGAGACTGACACAAAGAAGGGCCATTCATTAAAAAAATGAATTTAACATTGTCAAGACTAATACTGATCTCGATCCCATTTTTAGGAATGTTTTCTATACACATAAATCTTATAATATTAGAGCAAAATGAACTTAGAAATAAAGGTAGGTACCAACAAAACTAATTTTATGTTTTTTATTATTCGGACAACAAAAATAAAATTTGGGTTTTCCTATTTTTAATAAAAAAAATGTTGCTCGGGATTGGATATGTGCCCGGTTGGCGATAGGCTTGCCACCTATTACATTGTGGGACTTAGTGTGTTCGACTAGTCGTGGGTGCTCTGGTTGTGCATCTGCCTACCTCTTCGGAGATATGGGCGTTAAGATACTTTATTTTTTGAGTCCCGTTACACGTAGTTTTCTTATACTTTTATGGCTATGGCTATGGCTTATGGCTCATAGTGCTCACACTACAATAAACTTACAATGGCTTTTATATCTTTTACCCTGAAGGGGGTATCCCTTCAGGATAAAAGATATAAAAGGTAAAAGTATCGGTCCTATTTTATATAATTTTCTAAAATAATTATATTAAAAATACTACAACTTTTTTTCTTAGTTTTGTTTTTCAATGATCCCTGGATTTTACCGTTTTCTGCCCACATAATGACGGTGTGATGTTCCAGTACGGAAAGTATAATTACGCAATTAGTCTAACACCTCGGTCATTAGATAGCGACGCACCTACAATATCTATGGTGTCTTTATGCCACGGTTATCTCTTTCACCAACCGAGTCGTGTGCTTGTTCGCTATCTTATCACATAAAAAAAGAATGACATTCTCAAGATACAGTAAATTAAACCAAATATTACGAACATAAATCTGCACTAATTATAAAGATTTAAAAAACCTAAGCGTCTACGTTTGTTTATGGAAAGCAATCTTTGAAACTACTAAACTAAATCCTTACATTAAAGTAAGTTACATTATTATCTGAATGATATAATCTTTCATTAACAATACTTTTTTATTTTTAAGGGATATTTGCAACTTACATGCATACGTTGTAATAAATCAAGGGAGTTTACTAGCTAAATCTAGGTTTTTTGCGAGGAGGCATCACTGTATACATAATTATATTATGTTTATAAAATAAGAATGCCGTCAAACGAAATGTGGCCGTAATAAATCTAGGAAGTTTTGAAGCCAAATCTAATGTTTGTTTTTGGGAGTTGACACTGCCGCTCAATTCCGTCACCTCAGAAGTCAGGCTCTCTACCGAAGATTGAATGTTAGTTTTTAAAATTATTTACTTTACTATCGCGTTTTTGTTTTTTGGTAGTTTTGGGTAGTTAAACGACCCAAATGTATGGAGTTATTGTCAGCGCCTTTAGCGGATGGTTGAAACAACTAAATAATTCCATATATGAATCGTCTAAGCGTAAATCACACGCAGTCGCAGCACACTGATTACTTAAGACCAAACACCTTTTAAAAATAGCTTATGTCGTTTGGTATTTACCTAAATTTGAAGGTAGTCACCGAAGTCTCCGGTCTATAAAATTAGACCGAAATATTGAAAATGAAACAAATAGTACTCCCGTTGCGCTTTCGGGTGATTGCGAAGCAAACAAAAAGCTTTTGTCTGACAGTTATAAGATTATACTTACATTTTAAGTGATAGGAGTTCTATTGTTTCATGGGCCCTGTCATATTAATCACCATAATGGAAGACCTCCGGTGTTTAAAATAAATACAAACAATCTTCTACGCTTCCGATAATGAGCACACTGCTTGATTCCGCTGTATAATTTAAATAACAATTTAAATTTCGAATGTTCACAGTGAGATGTTAGACGTTCTTTTTTTTATGGTTTTAACGTTAGCATCTGCCATTAATCAAGTTTTAATTTGCATCAAATTACCCGATTTAGCAGTCATTTAAAATTAATCGTAAGTCGTCATAAAAAGTCATATCCGCGTCTAGATTAAAGCGTCAAGTTTAGTGTCAAGCTCATTTAGTAATATTTGGCGGCAACTAATATATAAATATAATTATATATAAATTTCTTCAGGAAATCTTCACTTGTGCAGTTGAACAAAACTGAACAAAATGCCACCAAAATAGTAGAATTACTCAATACGTACCCAAAATTCAATAATTACAACAAAATGCAACCTTCTTTTTTTCTCGAGTGCGCCAAAAATGTCTAATGTTCTTTTAATTTAAAGTGTTCCTTTGTAAAGTTATTATTTTTTCAGTATTATTTTGGAATTAGCTCATAAATTTACCGTATTTTTTTTTGTATCTGTGCATAGAATTATAGTTAAATAAGTATGACACTTAGTTTTTTAGTTCATTTCTGAACTACTTTATAATATTTCGTTGTATTTGAAGAAGGAAACATTTTTTGTATTACTGTATTATGTTATGTTGTTTATGTTTTTACATTTTAATTACTTAGTTTACATACACATATGTTATACTAGGCCTAACTTGTGGGGCAAAATATAAAGTTTTGCAATCCCTGTAAATTTTAAAAAAGAAATATTTCGCCCTATTCAGAAGATGAACCTGTAATCTTTCGTCTCAAGCGTCTAGGACAAATGCTAAATAAAAACATTTTGATATTCCAATTTTTTAACCGACTCCAACAAAAGGAGGAAGTTCTTCATTCGACTAAGTATATGTTTCTTTTCATATGTTTACCCGTTTGTTTATTTTTTTTAAACGTAGTTCATTATTTTGAGGTTTTCTACATCAGTTTTATCAGAATTCGACTAGTCGTTTTTGAGTTATACCTTATTAACGACGAGGTTGTCATGGGAAGTGAAAAAAATATTCATTATTAAGTGTAATAAAAAAACTACTAGTAGGATGTTGAAAAAATCAAAAGGTAGGTACCATACCATACCATTTTGAAAAAAAAAACAAATAGCGACGTAGTACCCAGTGAAATTGATGGATTTGGTTTCTATAGTTTTACTGCACTTAGTAATTTATTCTAAATTTATTCTAAACCAAAATAAATAATAACTTATATGTAACAAAAAATCTAGTACAAACTACCGTCCTATTAGGTAGATAAGTACAACCACTTTTTTAATAAAGTAGCTTAAGTTTTTTCTTGAATATTCAAGCATTTGTGTATTTTGTTACAATCTGTATGTTATCAAAATAATAATTTGAAGAAATTCATAATGGTATGAACATATTCGCGTAACAAGAATACAAAAAAGCAGATGAATGAATTGAAATAAAAATAAAATGAATGAAACGAAGTAAGAACCCATTCATTGTTAAATCGGTTAAAAAGCAATGTAAACAACGCCTTATAGGAAAATTAAAATGAAAATGCTCCACCTTCTAACCTAATTACTTCAGAGCTGACATATCATAACTTTTCATTAAACAACCTACCATCAGGACAGTTATGAATGTATAGATAGGTACTAATACCTATTATGTGACCCTGATACACGTTGTTCTAACTTTTCTTACATATGTTTAGCAGATTTTTGGTATTTGAATTATGATGATGAGCATAGTCTTACCGTCACTAACACCATGACATCTGACTAGTTGGTAGAGTTTCGCAGCGACTCGCCCGGATTGGTACCACCGCCTTACCTATTCCTGCCGTCATAACGTCATGACGTGTTCCGGTTTGGAGGGTAAGGTAGCCGGTAAACTTACTTTTGCTCGAGGTCTAACACCCCGGCCTCAGGTTGGCAACGCACTATTACCACCTTTGGTGTCTCTAGGCGGCGTGAATTTCTTACCATCAGGAAATCCGTCTGCTTGTTTACCTTCCAATATCATAAAAAAAAATATGAGTTTTAGTAATTTTACGTAAAATGTACTTAACTTAAATTAACCGATTTGAAAAAAGGAGGGAATTTTTTTTATGTTATAGGTCAGCGAAGAAGCATACGAGTCTCTTAATGGTAAGAGACGATCATAACCTAAAGACAACATAGAACCGGCCGCTGTCCTGCGGCCGGGTTTGTAGGTCTATTGTGCAAGTCTACCGGCCATCATACCCTCTAGACTCGAATATAACAGTCATAATGGCGGCAGGAATAGGCAAACCGGTGGATCCCTACCCGTGCAAGTTGCTGCACAGCACTCTACCACCAATAAAAACAATAACGTGTAGTCAATTCGATTATATATTTCTTTTTTGAAAACTGGGTTTTTCCAATTTTCTAATAAAAGAAAAATGTTGTTCGGGATTGGAAAAGTGCCCGGTTGGCGATAAGCTTGCCACCTATCACATTGTGGGACTCAATGTCTTCGGTTAGTCGTGGGTGCCCTGGTTGTGCCTCTGCCTACCTCTTCGGGGATATGGGCGTGAAGATATTAGATACCCTTATAATCACCCTTATAATTTATATTTCTTTTTGTGTTAGTGTTACGCTATTATTCGGCCAATATAACCGATTTCTTTTAAGAAATACAGGCCATAATTCAAAGGTGGTCCCATATAAATTTTATCATAATTTACTAGGTGTATTTACTAAGTGGTAGAGTTTCGCACCGACTCGCCCGGATTGGTACCACCGCCTTACCTATTCCTGCCGCCATAACGTCATGTCGTGTTCCGGATCGGAGAGTAAGGTAGCCGGTAAACTTACTTTTGCTCGAGGCCTAACATCCTGACCACATGTGGCAACGCACCATTACCATTTTTGGTGTCTCTAGGCGGCGTGAATTTCTTACCATCAGGAAATCCGTCTGCTTGTTTGCCTTCCTATAACACAAAAAAAAATTGGCGAGGCGTTTCTGAGTTATACTTATTACTACGAATATTTTCCGTTATGTTGACGAACTCATTAATCATCATCAATGATGAGATCGTCATCGTTTATGATGTATTAAGTACTAACTGCTCCGGCGAACTTCATTCCACCCGTTCAGTTTGTATGGGAAAAATTAAAATATTTAAAATATTTTTCCTACTTTCCTAAGAGTCGAACGGGATAAAAAGTAGTCTATGACCGTTTTCTGATTCTAAGCTACCTCCTTATCAATTTTCAGCTATATTGGTTCAGCCTTTCTTGAGTAAAGTATCTTGACAACCATATCATAAGGTCGGACCACCTCGGAATCATTACCTATATTTCTAAAAAAGAACAATCAAAATCAGTTGGCCAATGACCGAGTAATCACGTTACAACCATACAAAAAAAACACACACACACACACACACACTATCTAATTGCGTCCCAGAAACAAAAGGACTGAAAGAACCTAATGAACCTAATTTATCGACATTATCACCACACTAAAACAAATAAGCTAAAATAACTAAAATAAATAAGCTATTAACACAGGTGAGCTGGTGACAAGTTTTTCTAATATTTACGGTATACTCGTATATCAGCCATAGGAGAACCTGATAAGAAACAACTTGCTAATTGGTACCGGATTCAAAAATTATAAGTACGAGTATCTTTAAGTCTGCATCCCTGAAGAACTAGGTAGAGGTAGAGAGAGGACAACCAGGGCACCCACATGTAGCCGAAGGGACTACTTATTTTCACAATGTGATAGGTGATAAGCCTATCTCCAAACGGGCGCATTTATCTCTGGCAGCATTGCTTTTATTAGAAAGTAAAAGAAAAAAACACATTTTGAGTTGCCCGAACCCGAGACCTCATACAATCAAGTCCAACACTGTACAACTAGATCACATATGCTTAAGAGGTTTCCACCTCTCACAGTATTAGTATTAATATTTATCGACCGAATCACAACACTATTTAGGTATTTCGCGTCAGTTTTTCCGCTATTAGCACAAGTGAGATAGTACAAACGTTACGTTACGTTTTATTAAAGTTATAGACACAAACGAAAGATACTCGTATTACTTACGAGTTAACCTAAAGTTGTTACAAAAAGATTTATGCATATCAACAAGTTCTACCACATTTTGGTGTGCAAATATTGAATTAATATTTAGACAAGTGAAACATTTCAGTATTTAAATGCACTTATCGATATGTATTACAAGAAACTTTATTTATTCAAATAATTTTAAATATAGATTAATTTTATCCTATTTCCTTTTTACTACCACCGTTTCCATTCCTAGCCAGTCAGAAGGAGAAACGACAAAAAAAACTTTTCTCTAACCATGACTTAATTATGTTAAGTTTGTATTTATTAAAAAATTATGTATTCATGTTTGTCATGAAGAAATTTTTATATAATAGAGTAAAAAGAAAAAGTAAAGTATTTTTACGCCCAAATCCCCGGAGAGGTATGAGAGGTTGGCGATAAGCACCCATAAAATTGTGGGACTTAGAGCTAGTCGTGGGTGTCTTGGTTGTGCCTCTGCCTACCTTTTATTTAATAACTAGCTGTTATCCGAGGCTTTGTTCGCGTGGCAGTTAATATATTTACTGATTATATCCCATTAGTAAGGACTTTTATACAAACTTTTAACTCCTATTTCACCCTCTATGGGGTAGAATTTCCGTCCTTCGTGGGTGTCTATTAAAATGACCCCACTCACCTAATTTCATAGTAACTCTAACAGTTTTTGCTCGGCGATGATGAATGAGTCAGTCAGGACATGTTATTTTATAAGTATAGATTTACATTTATCGATATAATCACAACACTATTCATTACCCGCCAAAGTGTTTTTCGCTATTAACACAGGTGAGCTAGTGCAATCAGACTCTATTAGAATTTCATATAGCGCGTGCCGGACACTAGCGAGGAAATTATTGATTTGTTCCTAATTTCCGGTTGATTGCCGTCGACCGGCCCTGCGGGTGGCGGGCGTGGTAGTGGTCAGGGCTGGTGTGAACAGAGACGTCTCGATACATATTCGATAACGCCGATTGCCAATCTAAAATCCAATCACGCGTGCCCACTGACTAGAAGATTTTCATTTATTTTTTGTTCCTTAAATACCGGTTTGTGTAGCAAAGCTTTTGACAGCCCTATTCTTGTTTGGTTGCGATGTCCGATGGAATATTCTGGAATTTTACATTTTTTTATTTGGAACCGGTCCTGATTGATCTGTAAACAAATTGAATGGTTTAGATCCACTGCCGAAAGCCTGAATAAGATTTTTAACGTCAGGTGGATGAAGAGGGGTGTTATAAGTTTGACGTTTCTGTATGTATGGTGTCTGTCTATGGCATCATATCTTTTGACCGGATGGACCGATTTTGATGCTACATAATATTTAGGTTTTGTCGAGGATAATTGAATATTCTAATATTTGTGTTATTTCTACACGTTGTTACAAAATACTTAACTGTTTTCCTATAATCTCTATTGATGTTTGTCGTGTTGAAATAAATAAATTAATAAGTAACATTAACGAACATCGATTAATTCTTAATTTAATTCAACTTTGAATTAATAAAATATCAAACTTTTTCTCCTCTGTGGTCGCCTCTGTGGTCGAGCGGTCCGGGTGTTGGACTTGACTGCATGAGGTCTCGGGTTCGAATCCCGGGTCGGCCAACACAAAGAAAATTTGATGTTTCCAATTTTGTAATAAAAAAAATGTTGGTCGGGATTGAAAACGTGCCCGGTTGGCGATAGGCTTGCCACCTATCACATTATGGGACTTAATATCTTCGGCTAGTCGTGGGTGCCCTGGTTGTGCCTCTGCCTACCTCTTCGGGGATATGGGCGTGAAGTTACTATCTTACTTACTTATCAAACTTTTTTATGATATTGGAAGGTAAACAAGCAGACGGATTCACGGTTTTAAAAACTGATGGTAAGAAATTCACACAACCTATAAATACGAAAGGTGGTAATGGTGCGTTTTAAAGCCGGGATGTTAGGCCTCCAGTAAAAGTAAGGTTGCCGCTTACCTTCGGAACCGGAATACGTCAACGGCAACGACGTTATGGCGGTAGGAATAGGTAAAGCGGTGGTACCAATCCGGGCGAGTCGTTGGAAAACTCTACTACCTAGTCAGATGTTACGGTGCTAGTGACGGTAAACCTATGCCCGGACCAACACGGGGAAAATGTTAATATTGTATTACAGTTTTTTGTTGTTGGTTTTTGGCCTCTTACATAGATAACGTGATTGGCTACCTTATGCTCTGAAGTGACATACGACTATTGGTCTATGACCCGAAGTTAGGTTGACGCCGAGCTGATAATAAACCAGTTTTAAAGTAAATTTAGTATATCAGAAAATACAATAAAAATGGTTTGCCTAAAAAACCTGGATCGAATGTTTTTAATCATTAAACGTTTTTAACATTTCCAATTTTTTTTCAGGCAACCCTATATATAAACTTAAATTGTAATAAAAATTGTAATGAAATTGCACCTATTTTGATATACCTATTATCCGAATACATCCGAATATTCCTATATCTACCGAACCTACATCGACTAATTAAATATGCTAATTGAATAAAACATATTTTATAGTCAAGTAAGTATTTAAAAAAAATGTTTTTCATGTTTCCAATTTTTTTTCTGGCAACCCTACATTTAAACATAAATTGTAATAAAACATATGTCGATATATTTTTTTCTATAATCCGATCCCGTGAAACTAACATCGACAATTATCTGTTTATAACTGGCAATCCAGATAAACAACAGGCAATCCAACTTCTGCAACTTCGTCTTATTCCTACTTTAAGTCCGGATAATATCTTAATATTGCACAAATTAATGAATAAAAAACATTTAATAAAAAATATGAAAAAATGTCCAGGGGTTTTCAGGTAACCCATTTTTAATATACTTTCAGATATACTAAATTTGCTATAAAACCGGTTTTATCCTAATAAAAGCTCGGTGCAGGTCGACCTAATATAGGATCTCCGACTATATGGTGATATTGAAGTTTGAAAAGATAGGTAAGGCGCGGTGGTACAACGAAGGGCCATTGTATTCTACCATTTTTTGCCATAAAAGTATCTTCACGCCCATATCTCCGAAGATGTAGGCAGAGGCTCAATTAGGGCACCCACGACTAGCCGAAGACACTAAGTCCTACAATGTGATAGATGGCAAACTTATCGCCAACCGGGCACATTTCCAATCCCGACCAAATTTTTTTATTAGAAAATTGGAAAAATCCAATTTTCTTTTTGTTGGCCGACCCGGGATTCGAACCCGGGACCTCATGCAGTCAAGTCCAACACCCGGACCGCTAGACCATAGAGGTGATATTGTTTTAATAATCATCAAAATTATTCTTTTAGCAGAAAACGGAGTACATTTGTTTTCATACGTTGTTAAAAAACTCCAAAAAAATATTAAGACCTGGAATATTACCAAAATGTGTATTTATGATGTGGTTTAAGCGATTCATTTAGGTTAAGTATATGTGATAATTGGGGCACTAGTGACGCCCCTCTTAGCCATTAAAATATTTAGGGCACTCCTCAAGGGACGCTTAATATTATTTGTAAAACCACATTATTTTGAAACTGAGTTAAGCTACATTTCAGAGAGAATTCCAACCCAATTCAGAGGTTTTCTTACTTCCATGGTTATAAAAGTTAAAAAAAAGTATCCTCACTACCGCATCTCCGAAAAGGTAGGCAGAGGTACAGCAAGGGTACCCACGACTAACCGAAAACAAAAAGACGTCCAGTGGCAAGTCTATCGCCAACCACACATATTGTTATATATATATTCCTGCCGCCATAACGTCAGTACTTGCCATTGAGGTGTTCTTGTTTAGAGGAAAAGGTAGCCGGTAAACTTACTTTTGCTCGAGGCCTCACATCCTTCCTTCGGGTTGGGAACACACCATTACCACCTTTGGTGTCTCCAAGCATCGTGATTTTTTTACCAACAGGAAATCCGTTTACTTGTTTGAATTCAAATTTCATAAAAAAAATCATCGTGGACGTTTGTCGCTATGATCTTAGGTGTTTACAAGTTACATGTAACTATCAGCAAAAATTGGTCCTTGTGGCCTTGGTAATTCATGGTAAAAACCCTTCGTAATCGAAACAAAACAAAATACGATCAGGAAAACGGGATATGATTTTTTCCGGGGCATAAAATACTTATTGCATATTTGGAAATATTTTTCTTTTACATAAAACTATTATACAGATTTATTATAAACTAGATTTACCCGTGACTTCCTCCGTGTGGGGTTAATATAAATTGAGTTTTTTTCCGAAAATAAAAGTAGCTTGCATCCCAACGGTCCCAAGGATCGCGACGTTTTGGCACTCAATACCGTCTGCCTACCCCGTAAATGACTTGGCATGAAGATATGTAATTATGATATAATTTTGTGTAAACATTTTTTCATCTATAAATATTATAAAAAAATAAACTCTTAATTGCTAATTATTATCTTTAAACATAAATTTTATGCCACAAAATAATTGTTACGGAAAAAGTACTAGGAGACCATAGGGGACAAGAAGTTCTGGTTATGAAAATGAAAAAAAAAAATTTTTAATAACTGGTTACGAAAGAAAAAAATTCTTATTCGTAACCAGTTACGAAAATGTTGTTACAAAGCGTGAATTACTCATTACATCAGTTATCTTACTCTGATAGTCCTGTCACAAACAGGACAGCCGCTTCCGAGACTTGGTTGACACAAACAGATAGACTAAAATTGTAAAAAATGTTAATTGTTATATGTATACACACATCCGTATGCATCTAGAAAAAAGATGTTATTTTAATATTACAAACAGACAAAAAAGAAAAAAAAACCATCAGACTCTCTAATTTTATTTATTTGTAAAAATATTAGATAATGTTACTGGCACATAAACCTAACAGGAAGACAACCTGAATGACTCATAAACACAATCTAAACTGTACATTTCAAGGTTTATATTTTGACAAGATATTATCTCTATTAGTTTTATAAAGGACGATAACAATATCAATTGTTTTTAATGTTGCACCAGACAATCGTATTAGCTGTAGAACGACCATTCCACATTCGCAATCTCAATGTTTTTGATAAGATTGGATATCCTTGACAACAAGCAAGGATTTAAAAATAATTATTAAATGAACAACAAATAAAGTCTCTGTGGTCGAGCGGTCCAGGTGTTGGACTTGACTTCTTAAGGTCCTAGGTTCGATTCCTGGGTCGGGCATCAAAAAGAAAAACGTGGTTTTTCTAATTTTCTATTAAAATATGTTGTTCGGGCAGGGATTGCCACCTATCACATTGTGGGACTTAGTGTTTTCGGCTAGTCGTGGGTACTCTGGTTGTTTCTCTGCCTACCTGTTCGGGAAATATAGGCGTAAAGATATTTTTACATTACATACATGATTCTATTGTACGAGTGTTTGTCACTTAATACCTAAATGGGTGGACTGATTTCGTTGAAGTTTTTATGTTTACGTAAAAATTTTGTGAGAGAGAGAGGTAATGGTTTGAAAATACAAATGGGTCTGACAGGTGGCCTTGAATTTTGTTGACTCTGTTTTTTCACCAAATTAAAGTGGTACCAAGTTCGTCGGGTCAGATAGTATTTGCTATTATACATATATATTACCCGGAGATAAAAATAATATAACGTGATTTCTACGTTTCAATGCTAAAATGTGTGTTTCTATGTATGCTCGATTTTACACCTAAACCGCTAAAGGAAATTTTATGCAATTAGCGATAAATACCTAAATTAGATCAAGGCCAAAAGTACATACTGCTCTGTATGCCTATACATTGAAAAATTCCGTGGAAAATCTTTAATAGGTAGGTATTTCGAACTGCAAAATATTGGAATTCACTTCCTAAAGCAAAACTTCTGGGTCACAACTTGGGCGTTTTAAAGCAAATTATAATGATAAATGTATATATGTACAGTAGCACTATTTAATATTATGCACTTCGGCTATATTCGTCAAGCTTCGGAAATCCGAATGTATTTAAAAGATATCTATATAGAATTGTTATTACATAATTAATCTTTTCGCTTAAATTAAAAAAAAGTAAGCAAGTAAGTCATCCAATTTAAAAATAAAAGAATAAAGTGTAAGAAAAGTAAAAAGTGAAAAGCCGAAGCTCATAATTTAAATAATAGTACTGTAATAAATAGTGAATAAATAATTAAAACAACTAATTTGATTAATTAGGTATTAATTTACACACCACAAGTTGGTAGAATATATTGGAACGTCTTTTTGTAACATCATTGTAACACTCACATTCCGCAAATGTTTTTTTTTCTTTTCTTTTTAATTATGTTTTATTTGCAGGATAAGAGTAATGTCATGATGCTACAAGCAATGTACAAGTTCCAATATTATATTCAAACATAACATGGTAGGTAGTCAAATATTAATTATTCTAAAAGGTAATTAATTATATCATTTCATATTACTATTACTAAAACTCTATGACATATTTATTTTATTTTAATATTGTCAAAGCACAATTCAACTAGACATTTTTTGAATGAATAGTGCTAGTACTTTTATCTTAAAATAACTATGTGTTTGACTACGTCACTATCCAGATAAATTGTATGGCATTATACTAAGATATAAGTTGTAGTAAAAAAAATCGCATGCTAAGACTTATAGACACCGAAAATGTGTGCGTTGCCTAACTGAAGCTCAGTTATTATGTTACTATAACGTAAGTTTATTAGTAACCTAAGTAACCAAATCTTGTTTTGGGGACATGATTTTTTTTCAATATTGGTCTTAATACACAAAAAAATTGATGTGACGTACGGACAGACAGACAGACAAAGAATTTAGACACACGGGTTCCGTATTTTGGCTTTTGGCCACAGAATCCTAAAAATTGAGTACTTTTTCGTTTTCCCCGGAATTTCATCATAAGAATAAGATTAAGTGGCAATAGGATCTCATCAACAACATGAAAAAGATATTAAATAAAAAGATTTTTTAAAGCGTTCCGTTAAATAAATAAATTATAAAACTGTTAAGGGACCACCTCGAAAGATAGGTCATCTATCTTTCTGAAAAAGGACCATTAAAATCGATTAGCTAATAGCTGTGTAATCACGTAAGAAACATACAATAGTAAAACATTAAGCCGAATTGAAAACCTCTTCCTTTTTGGAGTCAGTTAAAAAGCGCATTTGTTTTAGCAACAAGCGCTGTATTCGCTTTATAATAGCGCTGATTCGGACCGTATAAATAAACAAAGACAAAACAATTCAGTGTTATTCTCATCTGTTTATCAGTTGATTTTATTTGTTTTTTTAGCCGCAAAGTTCCAACGAACTTTGATGTAGTCGGTATGAAAACACCTTGAGGCAATTATAACTATTATGGACCAATTAACTGGACTGTTTTTTCAGTTAGAGTTTGCAAAGATAAGTTTGGACAAGCGAATAAGCTTAAAATAATTCTTATTTCAACAAACTGTAATATGTAATGTAAGTCACCTTTGTGGTCTAGCGGTCCAGCGTCGGACTTCTTGAGACCCCGGGTTCGATCCCCGGGTCGGGCAGCAAAAAAAATTATAAAATATATATTTTCAATTTTCCAATAAAATTAACTTTGCACGGGATTAGATATGTGCCCGGTTGCCACATATCACATTGTGGGACTTAGTGTCTTTGGCTAGTCGTGGGTGCGGTTGTTGTGCCTCTGCCTACTTCTTCGGGGTTATGGGCGTGAAGATACTTAACAAACTGTAATATAATGTAATATAAAGTAACAAAATATAATGCAACTTTAGAATATGCTTTCCAAACAAGCACATTTTAGGACCGAATGGTAAGAATCAATTTATTAATCATTTTTTTGTTAAAAATAATATGACTTTACTATTTGGTGGTAGAGTGTGGTTCAATAACATGTACGGGTAGAGAACTTAATTAATTTTAACATTTGTAGATCTTAAGTTTATAGATATTATTAGTAAGTTTTAAAAAAACTGTTTTCGGAATAATTTTGACTAGTTTTTAAAAGCGATAATTGATCAAAATTTTTAAAAACTTGTTAATCGGAAATCGAACCCGAATCATATTATCTATTTAGACCAACGTAGAAGGTTTTTATATTTAATATCAGATGTTAATGTTTGTGGAGAAAGTCAGTAATCTTGAAAACAATAAAGCTCTCGGACTTTTATCAACACGTCATCCCGGGAGGGTTGACATGAAAAGAATTCTTGAATAGGCTTCGTAGCGATGTTTATACAGGACTCGAGCATGTTTACCCCCTCAGGTGGCGATAACATGGCTTGAAAAGAGTCTCTATCAATTGAAAAGTTCATTACCTCGTCATCCTGACGCAGCGTCATCGGCGGGGACACTTCCCTCCCGTTATTCACTGACCCACTTGCACCACTAACACTTGTATTAAAGCTTCCAGAGTTCCTGCCTTCAATCACGTCCCAGGGCACATCCTCATCGTAAACTGCCACATTCCTAAGTCCAGAACCAGAATGAAACCTCCACGGTAGATCTGTACCACTCTGCCTAGGCCTTCGTCGTTTATGTCGCACTTTATGCCTTGCAAATCTTTCCCCACCATGATCGTAATCATCACCCATCATCGCATCATATAGAGTCTGTAAATTGACTTTTGTTTTATGCTTGATTGGCGTGTAGGTTGTGTGGTATTCTTTGCTCAAACCTTCCGCGTCCCAAAGCTGTATTCGTAATATATTATCGTGTGAGGTAGGCGACATGTGGGCGCTCGCGATCGCGAATGCGATAGCGAAGAGAAGGACGAGACGCGCGAAGACGTCCATCTCTAGCAACGGCCGCGAGCCTACTGAATTCTGAACGAGCTGATAGGCTTCGTTTTCCCGCGCTTTTCCGATAACACCGCTACGGGCTACGTATTCGACAATAACGTCGCACCTTGAGCCAAGATAAACATAGCATTGTCCAGTCATATACTTATCTTACAATTTGATAACTAATATCGCACACGTAGTGACTGTAGATATCTATTAAAGAACATTCACATTCCCTTACCTGGTATTAATGTCGCTAATTTTATAATCTTACGTCAGCTACACATATTCGGAATTTCTTTACGGAAAGCCTTTTGGAACTTTCGAAACAAAATGGCGACTCATCAATAAAAGTCCATTCAAATTCCGACTGAGAAAATAACTTGAGTGTATGTCAGGTCTATAAATTTGTTGCGTTTGAATTTTTTGTCGAAAAACATTCATAACGAAATTCCGTAAGCCTAACAAAATTAAGCCGTATGCGTAACAAAATTCCGGGCCTAAGGACTGCAACATAGCTACATTAGGAATTTCGTTACGGAATTCCGTTTCGAAAAAAATTCGAACGCAACAAATCGGTGGACCTGCTACAAACTTCAGTACTTTTTCAACACGGAATTTGAGTGCATTTATATGGAACGCCATTTTGTTTCGAAATTTCGAAACGGAATCCGTAAAGGAATTCTAAATATATGTGATGGACCTTATAGTCTTTTTTAATTTGTAAAATGAATATCATGTTTCTGCAAGTTTTTTGTTATCTATTACTTATTAATTCCAAACATATCTATTCGTTTTAAAAACATA
>NJDD01001953.1:61042-148424 GCA_002245505.1 Calephelis nemesis | reverse complement strand
TGATTCAATTGCTACTTTGCAGAAATATATTAGCAGCTATAACAGATTAGGGGAAACTGTGTGACAGGAAATCTTCCAAGTGCTTGCTTCCAAGCGTCCGGTTTGTCACACCCGCTGTGGTGTCCTCGTTAACCAGACCACAAATAGCTCGGGAAAATTGACAAAAAACGACAGAAGTTGGATAGTTCCTGAAGCTCATCTAATTTATTGCCTGTGTGGTCTAGCGGTTCAGGTGTTGGACTTGACTGCATTAGGTCCCGGGTTCGAATCCCGGGTCGGGAAACAAAAAGGAAATTAGGTTTTCCAATTTTCTAAATTTAAAAAAATGTTGCTGGGGATTGGATATGTGCCCGGTTGGCGATGGGCTTGCCACCTATCACATTGTGGGACTTAGTGTCTTCGGCTAAGAAGAGAGAGTTACGAGGGCCAAACTGAAAGTTTTTAGAACTGGCAACTTAAAAGCATTATATTAAAAAAATACGTTTAAATTTTGAAAATAGAACTCTTTACCAATAATATTGAGTACACATTTCATTCATTTGTCATTTGTTTTACGATTTGGCGGCAAATTGAAAATTGTCTGTGCGCGTCAGAATGAATTTAAGCCGAGAAAATTTTCGTGCAATAATTTTTTATGACTTTGGATGTCATATAAGTTAACAAGAAAGTTATGATAGACTTCGATTGGCTTTTCACGATGAAGCCCCATCTCGTGCCACAGTTTACAACTGGTTTAATGAATTCAAACGTGGTCGAACTAATCTCACCGATGATTTACGTGAGGGACGGCCTTCTACAGCGACAACTGACGACAATATCAGTGTTGTGCGGCGTATGATAGAGACTGACAGAAGAGTGACCTATCAGCAGATTCGGACAAGTCTAGGCGTAGGTATGAGTCAAGTGCACAAAATCCTCCATGAACATTTAGCGGTCAGGAAGCTTTGTGCCCGCTGGATACCGCACAATTTGACCGAGGCTCAAAAACTCCGCCGTGTTGATTGGTGCCGAGAAATGATCCAAAAATTTAACGGAGGTGACTGAAATGCTGTGTTCGACATACTAACGGGTGACGAAAGCTGGATTTACTTTTATGATCTGGAAACCAAAAGACAGTCTGCTCAGTGGGTGTTTCCTTCCGAACAGTTGCCAACTAAAGTGAAGAGAGGTCGAAGTGTTGGAAAAAAGAGGCCTCGTTCTTCGGAAAGACAGGTCATTACGCGACAGTTGTCTTAGAGGATCAGAAAACGGTTAATGCAGAGTGGTACACTAACAACTGTTTGCCACTTGTCTTGGAAAAAGTTCGAGAGAAACGACCTCGCAGCAGGATCCTCCTTCATCACGACAATGCCTCGTCGCACACCGCCAGGCAAACGATCGACTATTTGGCGACCTCAGACGTGGAATTACTGGGTGACCCGCCGTATAGCCCCGACCTCGCACCCTGCGATTTTTATTTATTCCCGAAAATAAAAGAAAAACTTCGAGGAAAACATTTTATGGACGCCGAAGAAGCAGTGGCTGCGTTTCAAAACGCCGTCGAAGAGACCCCTAAGACCGAGTGGGCAAGGTGCTTTTTCCCAATGGTTTCATCGAATGCAGCGATGTATTGATGTAAATGGACGCTATTTTGAAAAGTTATAATAAAACTAATAACTTGCTAGAATGCTTAGTTTTTGATTTTCTAAGAACTTTCAGTTTGACCCTCGTAACATACATAATACAAGATCGAGTCCGAATTCTATTCGTAGTCACCGTCCGGTCCGGTTTGTCACATATAGTGTGAAGTCCGTCACACCGTCACGAAAGTTACACGGTTTTCGTAGATTTTGCAAAATTAATTGTTATTCTACATCTGGAAAAATGGTAGAGTTCTCTAATGACATTGTTTGAAAGAATTTGAAAATGGTAAAAATATTGATAGATACTTTATTTTTTTAAAACATATTTTATTATATTTATACTTTATTTTTTTACAAAAAAGCAGACGGATTTCCTGATGGTAAGAAATTCACGCCGCTTAGTGACACCAAAGGTGGAAATGCCGCGTTGTAAACCTTAGGCCCGGATGTTAGGCCTCGCGCAAAAATAAGTTTACCGGCTATCTTACCTTCCAAACGCTGAAATTAAGATCCACTTCGGTGCTAGGGAAAAATTTTCGCAAATATATAAAAATGACACCGCAAATGATAATAAAAATGTGACATACATTCGCACTTGCTTAAAAGACGCCCAAATTAAATTTGTATTGAATTGGTCAAAATTCTTGTTAGGTTTCCCCGTGTTGGTCCGGGCTCCTATGTAGAATAGACCATCTACCTTCCTGTGCCAGGCAGCTCGTAAAAGGCAAGCATAACCTTACCATCACTAACACCGTGACATCTAACTTAACGCCTTACCTATTCCTGCCGCCATAACGTCAGCGTTTGTCGTTGACGTGTTCTGGTTCGGAGGGTAAGGTAGCCGGTAAACTTACTTTTGCTCTTTTAATTTATTATTATCATTATTTTCTTTTTGAAGTTATACTTCTTTTGGCGAATTAGGAAAAAAAGATGATTGTAAATTTTTATGATGCGCGCGCACACCGTCACGAAAAACCGACATGATGAAGTTAGCTATAGATAACATTTTAGTTTTTCAAAAAAAAGGTACCAACAAAGTAAAAGTAATTTCTATGGTTAGTGTCATTTTGTCTACAAATGTAAAATAAGGCAAAAGATAAAATTTTTAAAAAGATTTTTATCTTATTACGCCGAAGAAGTATAACTTCTAACGCGTGTACATAAGTAGGTACACACACAATTTTTTTTATGATATTGGAAGGCAAACAAGCAGACAGATTTCCTGATGGTATGAAATTCACGCCGCTTAGAGACGCTAAAGGTGATAATGGTGCATTGCCAACCTGAAGTCAGGTTGTTAGACCTTGAGCAAAAGTAAGTTTACCGGTTACCTTACCCTCCGAACCAGAACACGTCAACGGCAATCGATGGCAGGAATAGGTAAGGCGGTGGTACTATTCCGGGAGAGTTGCTGCGAAACTCTTTTACCTAGTTAGATATCACGGTGGTAGTGATGGTAAGCTTATCCTATTTATATTCTTTGTTGCTGTTTTTTGTGTAGAGGATAAAGTAGCCCTAAAGTTGCTTATGCCTTATAACTGGATAGTTTCAGTTAAATTGTGGTTTAAATATACGTGTAAGTACTTAAGGTATAAAAATTACAAAAATGGTAAAATGATAATAGAAACCGCTCTTCATTTATCTTAAAAACTGTTCTCAATGGTCAATGTTGGTAATTTTGTTGCGCACACACTGAACTTATTTTAAGTTATCGCTGTCTTCTTTCAACGAAAGTAACAGAAAGAGACAAAACACTTTTAATGCTGTCAAATTAGGCCGTACACGTCATTTCTACAGATGTTCAATCGATCACTCGGAAAACATTGGTTAAATACATAACAATTTGACATGTTCAGACTAATCTGACATGTCTAAAACATTCCATCTCTTTTGTTCTTGTATCGTTTGAAAAAGATAGCAAGCTTTTAAAATAAGTTGGTGAACAATAGAACTACCACCAATGTCAGGCTAAATGAAGCCACGATAACTAGCTTAGAATAGATATTTCATCTGTATCCTTAGAAAAAGATAGTTTATCTAGTGGCTGTAATTAATATAATTGATTCATTTAAATCTTAATTGATCCTCTGTTCCAGCGATTTCCTTCTAATTTCTTGCGTTTCCATCAATTACATCAGAGAAATCAGTTTAATTGGGTTAATTATTACGGAAGAGTTTTTTGTGTGATCAGCTGCGTCGACTTTCCTTTGTAAACGGAATAAACTTTTTGCTTGTTGCGGAAAAACTAAGATACCTTCAATAGTCCAGTACGTCGAGGCAAAATTCGGCTATACTTACTGCATTATTTTGCAAAGCAGCATGGATTTTGACGTGACGTCTTATAATTTGATGAAGTCGGCTACACGCTTCAAAAATATGACTCATGCGGCGTTACTTCGCTCTGAGGCGTTCCATATTTTAAGGCTTGAAGTGCAAGCGAGAGCGCGGAACGAGCGACAAAGGCACAATCGGCCTCCGTTCTTATGACGTTGTCATGTTCAACTATCCGCTATCGTCAGTAAACCGACTTTACAGACTACGCTTTTCTTTATTAAAACCTAGCCTTTACTTTACTTTACTTTAACATTAACAGCTACCAACAGTTTGAATTGAAAAAATTAAGTATGGTTTTCCCATTTTTCTGCAATTTTTCCGGTTTTTCTCCTCTTAAAAACCATCTCCTGACAACAACCAAAACAACAAAAAAGAAGTAACAAAGTTGGTCCATCCGTTCAGGCGTGATGCAAGGACCACGCAAAATTAGGATTCATTTTAATCCTATTAATAATAGATATAAATGCGCACGTTTGTCTGTTTGTTTGTTACTCCTTCACGCAAAAACTGCTGAACCGATTTTCATGAAATTTTGTACACACATAGAGAGTAACTTGGATTAACATGTAGGATAGGAGTTTTTATCACGAAACAATAGGAGGTAGGACCACACGGGGACTGCCGTGGGCAACGGCCAGTATAAATATATGTATTAAATTTGTATTCTCCAGATGCTTTACCACAAAGTTGACCCAGTGCTGTTGGATGCTTTTTCTTAGAGGTTGGGTGTCAGCTTTTCTCTGGGAGGATTTTTTATATTAAGTTACAACACGGCCATTGATAGATTGACTAATTAGTAAACAACTTTGTTCTAAAATATATTTTTCTAAAAGACAGAACTTTTTAACTTATTCACCAGTTTTAAGTTTCAAATTTTAAAACAATGTAACCAAGATTTACTGTTTTTTGCTAATAACTCGATAATTTGGTTTTTAAAAAAAAAAAGCAAAATTATGGCTTTTTAAAAAACAGAATGATTGACCTACGGTGTCTATAGACCCAATAGGTACAAACAACGTGATAACACATTTAAGGTTGGTTCTTATTTGTCGATTTTTTTTATGATAATGGAAGGCAAATAAGCAGACGGATTTCCTACTTATAGGAAATTCACGCCGCCCAGAAACACGAAAGATGGTAATGGTGCGTTGCCAAACTGAGGTCTGGATGTTAGGCCTCGAGCAAAAGTAAGTTTACCGGCTACCTTAACCTCCGAATAGAAACATGTCAACGGCAAGCATTGGACATTATTTGGAATAGATAAGGCGGTGGTACCAATCTGGGCGAATCACTGCGAAACTCTACCACCTAGTAGGGTGTCACGGTGTTAGTGACGGTAAGCCTATGCTCGCCTTTTACGAGCTACCTGGCAGGAAGGCAGATGGTTCTCTACTCTGCAAAGGATCCCGGACTAACACGGTCGATGTTGGATCATTATTTGACGATGGAAAAGTTCAAACTTTTTATTAGGTGAATTATCTCTAAAATATATCTTTTCCCCGTGTTGGTCCGGGCTCCTTTGTAGAATAGACCATCTGCCTTGCTTGCCAGGCAGCTCGTAAAAGGAGAGCATAGATTCACCGCCACTAACACTGTGACATCTGACTAGGTGGTAGAGTTTAGCAGCGACTCGACCGGATTGGTACCACCGCCTTACCTATTCCTGCCGCCATAACGTCACGACGTGTTCCGGTTCGGAAGGTAAGGTAGCCGGTAAACTTACTTTTGCTCGAGGCCTAACATCCCGGCCTTAGGTTGGCATCGCACCATTACCACCTTTGGTGTCTCTAGGCGACGTAAATTTCTTAACATCAGGAAATCCGTCTGCTTGTTTGCCTTCCAATATCATAAAAAAAATGTTTTACGGCGGAATTCATTATAAGTACGTACCTAATCTTTTTTAAAAACTACGTAGGTAGTTAAACCTAAACGTTAACTTTGTAGGAGAACCTCTGCAGAATCTTAATTTTTTTATGAAAAATCCGTACGAATATAAGGGGAACTAAGAATTTACTCCACTGCAAGTTATAAGAGATACTTTTAATGTAGAATGTTTATACATTTTGCAAAACTCAAATCAATGACATAATTTAACAAAATATGGCAGTCGAATAGAATACATTTTTATTCACATTCACCTTAAAACAGGCACTTGTGACGAGTCTATTTAATAAGTACTAAAACTACCACCGGATCGGAACGCGACCACACACTGAGAAGATCCGGTAAGAAACTCAGCGGGTTATCTTTTTTTTTCTTATTCTATACAAATTATTAATATTACATCACACATCATTATTTGTAAGAGATTAGTATGATGATATTCAAATAATTTTCCGAAGTCGATTAAAAAGGCAACGGTGATAAAAAGAGCAATAATAATATTACGACGTATTAAATGGTTAAACTGTAATAAATATAAAGAATAGAACAATTGGAGCAGTAAAACCGCAAAAACCGACTCCCAACTATTTCATTGGGTACGAACGTCACGATTTGATAATTCTTTTTTCGAAAGATGGCAAATGGCACCTCGTAATCATGACCCATGTTTCAAAAAAATAACCATCTAATACCTGATTCCTATTATCAACAAAACGTCATCCGTAACTTTAACCATTTGTAGTTTGTTGAAAAATAACGGAGAGTTACTCATATTCACAAAAATTGTTAAGAATTAATTACCGAAAAGAGCTACCGTTGTCAGCAATATTACTGATCGTACAAAATACTACTACTCGTAATCAAAACGAATCGTTCTTGAGTATAGGAATCGGGCGTAAGTCGGTTGGTTATTGACGGCGTAATCGCGCAACAAACCTACTCCTTTTTTTAAGTTGGTTAAAAATAGAGAGAATGAGAATTGGTGTCATATTCGGCCATATTCCTATCTTATCGATCCTTTATATAACTTAAGCACGGGAAATGTGTTAAAATTAGAAATATCTTGGTATTGATGAAGCCCACGTTACTCGAAACCAGTGGTGGGCAAATTATGGCCCGCGGGCCGGATCCGGCCCTTGTGAGGTTTTAATCCGGTCCGCCGATGGTTTTTTATAGAAAAAATATGAACTCTTTAAAAAAAATTAATGATCGAAATGTTAAAAGACTGTTGAAATTTGAACAATTAAGGTACTGAATCGATACTTCAAACATATATATTGCGTATTTCATAATATGTTAAGACTTCTTTTTTCTTTTCTTTCTTTAGGTTTTGGCCTTCAGGTTAGTATTTAGCCATTAGTCAAGTAGAAATTTGCATCGAATTTTATATCATTTTCAATTAATTATAATTAGTCATTAGTCATAAGGCGTCAGGAAGTCATGTCAGGCTCTTGGGTAAAGCGGTGGCTCATTACACAAGCTCTGTAATGAGATTTGGCGGCAACGAGGAAATACACGATACGCCAATTTCTTAGTAATTATTTCATTTGCGCTCTTTCACTGAACAAAATTGTACAAAATACCACCAAAATTGACGAATTTCACTCAATATTACCACGAAATTCAATAATTATGAAAAAAATTCGACCATCTTTTCTCTTGATGGCGCCAAAACTCTGTTAAGACTTCATAAATAGATTTTATTTTAGTAAACGATTGTAAAATTTAAAAAAAATGTCGTATGCTGTTCTTATACAATGTTTTATAATCGTAATATTTACTGCTATTTTTAGGTGTTTTAATAAACCGGCCCGCCTCAAGATAAATTATAATTTACTGGCTCGCCATTAGATTTTCTTTTAACTTACCGGCCCGCGGTCAAAAGAATTTGCCCACTCCTGGTCGAAACCCACGCTGGCTGGTAATATAGCTGCAATTAAAATTTAAGTATAAAAATACTGTAATTATGTACACATATTGACCACTTAATTAATATGTTTTCTTTAGAATCATTTCCGAGGTTCCACCAAAAATAACAAACTTAAATAGATTGCAACTGTGGTCTAGGAGCCCAGTGTTAGCGTTGACTACATAAAGCCCTGAGTTCGATTCCCGAGTCGGGCAACTTAGTGTATACTTTCTATTTGACTTCGATTACCAGGATAGAATAAGTATCTAGTTGGCATTAGGATTGCCACCTATTACATATAAAAGCTATAAATACCATCCGCTAATCGTGGGAGACCTGTAGGGTTACTTTTGAATCTCGATATCATTGTAATTGGAAATTGAAATCGTACCTATATTCTGTCATTTTAGGTTCTTTTAAAGGTTTCGTTTTATCTTCACTCCCGTATCCCCGAAGAGGTTGCAGAGGCACAACCAGGGTGCCCATGACTAGCCGAAGACACTAAGTCCCACAATGTGATATGTGGCAAGGCTGTCGCCAACCGGACACATATCCAATCCCGAGCAAAAAAAAATATTAGAAAATTGGAAAATCCCATTTTCTTTTTGTTGCCCCGACCCGGGATTCGAACCCGGGACCTCATAAAGTCAAGTCCGACACTTGAACCGCTAGACCACAGAGACGATAACTTAATACTTTATTAATAGATTACATATACCATGCTTTAACGATGAACCTAAAATCTCTGAAATTATGATTTTTAACAAAGCTAGCAGATTAAGAGAAAGATTCATACAAAAGATTTTTTATAGAGCAGAACTAGGAACAAGAACACAGCTCTCTCGATGATATAAGGCAGCCGTAGTCTCTACGGTATGAATACAGTATATATGTGTAGGTTCTTCGCTGTCCCTTGGCTGAGGTGTAAGTCTACAATCTAAAGGGTGACGCCTTTTCAACCGGAAGAGCACAGTAGGTACTGCAAAAATAGGAATGCCGGTGGATAAAACAGCAAGCTGCTCCACATCGTTCTACCACCGGTTGCCTTACTTACCAATTAAACTATTCTCTCCTCTTAAAAAATGCCTGACAATCCAGCCAGAAAAATGCCATAATGGTCTATTCACAAGTGACCCGGACCAACACAAGGATTTTTTGTACCTATATTTTTTTTAATATATTATCAAAAACAACATATCTGTCAGAAAATATAAAATGACTGATGAATGAATTCTTGTTTTTTCCGATGTTGACCTACAACGCAGCTCTTTGGATACAAGACACAAATTTCGATTTACATCTCACTAACACCGTGGTTAGTTTTACAACTCGCTGACAGTTGAGACCTAATACCCTAGATAGAGGCATCATCACAAAATATTTGGTGTCTAGATGTCATGTTCTTAGTAGACGCAATCGTCTGATGGACATCAGTAGGATTACCCATGCATATCGATTTCATGCAAGTTGGAAATTGAAATAGGATTTGCCTCTTTTGTACTCTTGAATATAATACTAGCGAATTAACATTTAGATTTAAAAAATCAAGCAATCCGGTGTTATAATTTACAGTTAATTATTAAATAAATGTTAATGATCCGCTAGTATTGTGCTAAACAGTATGAAATGACACAAATTTGATTCCAATTTGTATGAAATCGAGATTCAAGAGTAACCTTATTGATCTCAGATTTGAATACATGCATCCAAAAAAATTACTTAAATTCTACATTTTGTTACTTTTTCTAAAAAACGGTACTTCATCATAAATATGTTTCGTATCAACATATGCTGATCCTTCAATCTCGACGTCAATATGGAGGTTATAAGAGCAAGAGCTTCAAATATACAAATAAACGTACCTATATTAGTAAAAAAAAAGATGAAAAAGTTTGAAAAATAGTAATAAGGGGCCATCCATAAATTACGTCACGAGAATTTTAGAACTTTTTGACCCCTCCCCCCTCCTTGTCACAGGTTGTCACATTTTTAGAACCCCGTCCCCCCTAATGTGACGTCACACATTTAACAAACCTATGCATGTATCAAAAAATAAAAACACTGAATTCCAACCTGTTTACATAAAGTACATACCTAGGTATTTTCAGCTTTGCATTAAGTTTTGCATGTTTAATGTTTCCATTATGATGATTGTTGGTATTAAACTAATGACCAACGTTGAAGTAATTGAAGTTAGTTAGGTCACATATAAATTTTGTGATCTAGTAGGTATGTCATAATGTGACGTCACAAAGCTTTCGATCCCCCCCTGCCTCTTGTCACATAATGTCACATTAAGACANNNNACCATTAATGTGTGACGTAATTTATGGATGGCCCCTAAGTTGTTATTAAAAAATGTTTCCTTGGTACTTAAACACTGCCAACAGAATAGCTTAAATGATTTTTTTATGTGACCAATAATAAGGAATTAACAAATAAAACAAACACAGTCAATTAAATAAATTTTATTACATTGTATAGTACCCAGGCAAGAATAACTTCCGCCATATACAACAAAAACATTGTGACCATAATTTTGTACTAAATAAGGACAATCCTCAAGTGCCCAGCACTGCTAAGGCTAACATCAAATTATACTTAACAATACCATAAACATTTTTCTTACATCATACTAAACAAAAACTACATTAAAAATTTGCTAACTTTTGTGATTGACTTCAAAATAATAAGAGCCGAACAATGTAAAATTTTAATAAATTTGTGTAGATGGGATCTTCGAATATTTTCAACTCCCTTTATAAACAGGGTTTATCACTTAATGTGTATGTTTTTATGCAACTAGGTACTCCGCCAATGATAAAATGAATGATGGAATGATGTAGGTATATTATGGCTCAGAGTAGAGAGTACTTAACGATGCACATATTTATATTTACTTAGATGATGTGGTAATGAAGTTGGAAATGGTATTTCCCAGTTACTCTGAGCATTAACACTATAATTTATTAAAAAGTAAACGAATCGCCTATAGACAACAGACATGTTAATTACTCGTAGTTTATCGGCTTCTTACCTTCAAAACTATAACATAACAAGCATTGACGTTACAACGACAGGAGAAATAAGGCGATAGAACCAAAATCATTAGATTATTCTACTATCAAACCACAAACACATAGACTCAAAATAATTAAAGAAATAAAAGTTGTTTATAGCAGTTTAACTTCATTAAATATTATATAACAATTAACGCAAAAAACTGGCAAGAGTATGAAGTTCTGGCAGCAGTAACAATAAAGTACTGACAATAGTTGAACTTTTTAATCATTTTTTTCATGGGTGGGACTCAGTGGAAACCAATATGTATACACACATACAGTATATACATATAGATTTGTACTATAACTCAAGCAAATATTGATTTTAATTCTAGGAAAAATAATTAGAAAAGTTAACTAGGTATTAGTATTTGTTATAGACTTTTCTTGAAGCAAAACACAAAAAAAACTGTTCATTATATTACTTGTAGATTAACAAAATTTATCTAAAACAATGTACTAACCCTTATCTACATCTATCAACATAATCATAAATAATAAATTAAAATATTTACTTCAAAAAATATATTTTATACCACAAAATATTTTATGATTTTACAAAAAATCATATTTTTTACCTACACCCTAAAGCTTAAAAAGTTCATTACATTAAGTTTTTTTTAAATCCTTAAATATCAATAAAATGTAAAAATTTGTGATGAGCTATAGGTACCAAAGCTTTAATAATTACTACCAGTAATAACAACATTGACGTAAGCCTAACAACAAACCTAACAAGTTCTGGTGGCGAAAACTTCAAAATACAAGTTTTTTATCGGTTTTGCCCTACCTTACCTTTTAGATAATAGTCATAAATTGTTCGAAGAGTATTTAAAAAATAATGTTATATAGTAAAAGAAATAAATCCGCTCATCTAATCTCAGAACTTGAAAACAACTTGTACGAAGAATGCCTATATTTTGACTATATTAATAATATGCAAAATTTGGATTGGTTTGAATGTTTTTTATTCAATGACAGGTCATAAATGACATAGGCAGAGATCGTCTAAGCTGAAATGACGCGTCCCACCATTACGTTTACGCATACGAGTACATTTATAACATGCATGCAATACATATAAAACGCTTTTCTAATTATCCATCAGTTTTAACGAATATTTTCGGATTTTTTTTTCAACTAGTTAATTTATAGTCCAAGCGCGAGAGCGAACAGACGTCTTGTTCACAAAAAAAAAATATCAATACTATTGCGGATACCATCATGCGACACTTGACCGATCTGAGTATCTATCATGAACGCTTGTAGCAGTATTGTTTCCTTCCATGTTGCTAAATATCCACTTATATAAGCAACTTTATGGCTTACATCATAAGAATGTTTCTCCAATCATAATAAGTATTATTGAAATAATATTGCTTTATAAGCTTATATTAATATAAGTATACAGATAACGAATGACGAAAAAAAAACGACATTTAGGCATAAATATCAATCAATATTCGCACTAACACATCTATATAACCCAATTATACAGTCATTCCAATTATATCGTCATTTCAGCAATGACAATATCTAAGTTTTTATTCAAATTGCTTACAGTGAGGGACCGCTTTAAACGATTTGAATAAAAAGGCAAATTATCTATAAACCGCAGAAGGATCAAATAACCTAAAACATTGAGAAAGAATATTGCAGTCTATGTGCATTCTCGCTTGGAATAAGCACGTGTGGGTTTTGTGAAGAAATCACCCGAACACCGATCTACTGTTCGCATCACACTAAAAATAATGGCAAAGGGGCGTTATCGACAGTCCCTAATTCACAGACAATATGGTAACCCTACATATCATTTTCTCGCTAAAGTAGACATAATCATAGGCATAGGAGTAGGCATAAGTAGATATAATCAGCAGGTCCCTAATTGAGATATCACCCAAGATGCAACTACTTAAAGCAGGATTACAAAGTTGGCGATCTTGCTTTTTAAAATCCATGATGTAAAAGACTAAATAGTTTGTACTACTGTTACTTTATCTTTGAATCGAAAGCCCCTAAATTTAGACTTAAAAGCAAAACTATTCTCTGAATGAATCTCAATGATTTACAATTTAAAAGAAATATGCATAATATTTATTTTTGTGAAGCAAAAACCACCCATTTTTACAACATTCTGTCTTTTCTTTCTATTATTGATACAAATGACAATTTTCTCTTTACCTGACTTCCTGGGACTCTGTCCACCTTTTTTTCTATCTTTCTTTCAATGATGTTTTTCAATAGATATCATATCACAAAAAATGGTCTCATAATATAGTAGTACTATTAATAATTAAAATGTTACACACTTTTATGAACATATGACACTTTTACTGTTTTATCAATAAACATAGACTTAATTACTCCAAGGTTTAAGTTGAAATTATAGTCTGTTTTTTAATGTCATAAAGACTGTCATGTCAGCTTAACCTTGCAATATTATCTATATTAATTAATAATACTGTTTTAGTGTAAGGCAAAGACTAATATGAAGACAAGGCAAAATACTTTACTATTGTCATACCGTATACAATAAATAAACCTAAACATTACATATGTATACAATAATGATGCTAATCTCATATTTGTTAAACATTCATTTATATATAATTATACATTTTAATATACACATTTACAAGTAAAAGGTTACTCCAGTAAAAAGCTCCATATTTATCATTTATTTATTCCGAATCAGTAAGAAACGTGTCTAGTTGTTCGAAACAGATGGCGCTAAATCATTATAAAGATGTTACATTTAAAAAAACTGCATTATATACCGCGTTTAGTAGTAATTAACATGTGATTGAATGAAACACCTGTATATTGTAAAAAATATTTTTATCGCGAATCTTTAAGTTTTAAATAAGAAGCGACTAAAACCTTCAACAGCAAATTTCACCAACTTATTTGAATAATAAATCTACATTACAAACTACTATCAATAATTAAATAGCTTTTCATTTAAAAAACGCGCCTATTGTCTTACTTTTGAGCAACGCTTTATGTTTCTATCTTATACCATTATACTAGCACGCCAATGATCTGTGATCTATGCATATAATTTATACCCTACTATACAAACGACCAATAGTTTTAAGGATTATTGTATGAATGTGATTTTTTTTACAAAAATCGAAATATCGAGCATAAAATCAAAATCTGATTTTTAAATGTATTTGATTTTGTAGGAATCTTACACTATAATAACGATAACTGTTAATTATATTAAAATTTTGTTATCGTTACCTACTTTTAAAAAAACAAAACTAACTCAAAACCACTAACATACATTATTGATGAAGCTTGTACTTATCAAATCACACAAAATAATATAAGGATTAAAAATTATGGTAACATTTGAGTATCGTGGTAAAATTTAATACTTTTGTAATAGCAACATTGAAATGCCTGTTCATAAAAAATATTTATAAATTACTAGCTGTTACCCGTGGTTTGCGTGGCAATTAATATATTTACTGATAAATTTAAAAAATCATTTTAATTAAAGACTTTTTGGTACCAGATTTATAAAATAATAAATTAAAATATGTATCTACTCATTTTCAATAAGTAGCCCAAATATAAAGTTTCATGTTTCAAAGTAAAAAAAAAATGAGGGTCTTCTATATAAACTTTCAACCCCTACTTCACCCCTTTAGAGCAAGAATTTTCAAAATTCTGTCCTTAGTGGGTGTTGACAAAATAAAACGACCCTTCTCACCAAATTTCATGGCTGTAACTTCAAAGTTTTTGCTCGGCGATGATGAATCAGTCAGTCAGGACATGTTATATAAGTATAGATAGCCATTTAAGTAGAGTATCTAAACTTTAAAATGGTAAATACAAAACTATAATTTATACGGAATGTCTCTTTACATTGAATGTGAATAAAAAATATCACATGCACAAAATACTGTCAATACTAATTGATGATCACTGACACAATGCTACATTATATCAGCACAAGACAAAATCTGACCAAAGATCTGACAAGAAAAAACGTTTCATCTCATTTATATGACAACCTAATTTTCACAAATAGCCGTATTAATATTTAATTCTAAAGTAACGATAAAATTCGCTCGAGCCGGCGGGTTCGCTCAAAATATAGTACGCGCGAGCGTGCTTATTCTTTTTTTAGAGAAAACATTAAATAACTAATTTATTACGGACTTATGCTCGCTTACACGCAGAACATTTATAACATACCATCCTTTTATTAAAATATTTAGCAATTTTAGATTTTCCTTGACCATTTAAACTTTACATACAACTATTTCTTATGGAACTTAGTGCTATCATATCAATTCATTTAGTTTAAATACAATCGCAATAAGTACAACATTTAAAAAAATCTTAACGCCCGTATCCCCAAAGATGTATGCAGAGATAAAACTAGAGCACTCACGAACACGCTTAGTTCAACAACGTGATAGGTGGTCAACCTATCACCAACCGGGTACATATTCAATCCCGGGCATCATTGCTTTCATTACAAACCTGGAATCGAAGCCTGGACCTTATGTAGACATATTGCTTGAACCATGAATATATGTATTTGATTCTATACCTGCTAGGTTAAAAAACCAAATTTAAGGGTCCGAACACATCTCACTTCTAGTACCGGCGGTCTGCGTTTTTTATTAGGACACGGAATTTATTCCGTGTCCTAATAAAAATCGAGTAGGGTTTTATTATCAAATCGCAAAAGCATTTTATACGTTACGTTACTAAACTACAAGTATGGATTATAAGTTTTGCGCTATTTGAATTTTGGTATACTTTAGTATCTCACTTCTTACAATCTGCTTGACACTTTGTCTACTAGGGGCTTGTGAACCATGTGTCCATGTGAACATGGGTTTTTTTTTTTCTATTGCTGATTCTAATTTGTATACTAGAAGTAGTAGAAGTCGTCTGATGAAATATAGATACTATTGTAGAACCATCATAAACAATAGTAAATACATTTTACTTATTGAAAGCGCGCCATAAACCGCAGTGCCCAGATGTGTCCGGTCCCTATACATTTATTTCGACACATTTTGTACATCAGAAATGCAAATTATAAAAACAAATAGTAAAATTGTACTACATCAATCACATTCATAAAGAGAGCAAAATGATCATAAGTTGTGTTATCTATTTCCATTTGATCTGTGGTCGAAAGATAAATAGACTTAAGTGATTGGAAAAAGTGAAAGTTAAAACTCAAAATATTAGGTACTAGGTATATTAACAATGTACAATAAGCAAACGAAATATCTGCAGGGTTACCCTTGAATCTCGATTCCATGCAAATTGGAATCGGATTTTACGTTATTTCAAGTAGTCCTGAACACAAATTATTAACGTTTAGCTAATAAAAACCAATAAATCATTATGTCGGATTCGTTGAATTTTTTTGAAACTAAAAGTTAAAGTACATACATACATACATATCTTCACGCCAAGTCCCTTACGGGGTAGGCAGAGAGTATCGAGTGCCAGACCTCACGATCCTGACAAACCTGTCTTGCTTCCTTCACATTCATCACCCTTTTCATACAATGTTAAAGTACTGTGTTAAAAAGTATCAAGTGACATTATCCGATTACATTTTCCAATTTGCAAGAAATCGAGATACAAGAGTAACCCTACTGACTCCAGTTCAATACTATCAAAGTGCTAAAAAGGGTATGTAAATATATTTTGTTTACTTACTGTACGGATACGGTTTCAATTTGTTTGTAGATGTTACTTACTTACTATACTTTTTGGTCGACAACTGGTTAGGGATCAAAATCTAAACTTGCAAATCAAAATAAAAATAAAAATTTGCAATTTCCCGCGCACTATAATAAATAATAACACTACTTTAAAAAACTATTTTTTGCAGGAAGTTGCAATTTTATTTTTTTAATTTCGATTTAAGTATGGATTTTCACAACATATACCTTTTTGTATCAAAGTAATTTTGTGTTACTAATTAAATCATAAGAGTGACAAAATTTGAGTATTGCAATTTAAATAAACTTTAATAGCAAGCGCCAGTGACGCCATCTTAGGACCAATTTCAGTAACCTGTTACAAATAAGAGATAGTGTATCCTCACGCCCATATTCCCGAAGAGGTAGGCAGAGGCACCCACGACTAGCTAATGACACTAAGTCCCACAATGTGATAGGTGGCAAGCCTATTGCCAACCGGGCACATATCCAATCCCGAGCAACTTTTTTTTAATAAGAAAATTGGAGAAAAACCAATTTTCTTTTTGCTGCCCGACCCGGGATTCGAACCCAGGACCTCATGCAGTCAAGTCCAGCAACTGAAGCGCTAGACTACAGATGCGATTAAGAGAAAGTGCTTATCTAGATAAGTACTGCTACAGAGCAACCACAGTTATTTATTAATATATTTTATGTTCTAAGGCTCTCTAGACGGTAAGAGACAACCGTCGTCTAAAGACACCATAAACATTATAGATGCGTCGCTTCCTATGGCTGGGATGACAGGATGTGCAAATCCACTGGCTGTAAAACATGCCAGTTGTGTCATTTTGGCAGGAATAAATAAGGTGTTGAACCCCCTACCCCGACAGATGTATCAGGGTTTTTTTATCTATTTGTTAGTCATGCTGCTTTTTTAACCGACTTTGAAAAATGGAGGAGGTTTCTCAATTCAACGGTTTATATGTTTTTTCTTTCGTAATAAATGTTTATTCTTCTTATTTATTATTTCAATAATAATCGTAGTCGTAGGTCGTTACAATAAGTCACGTCAGGGTTTTGAACCCCTACCTACGCTCATCAAGTTAGATTGGGCGGCTAAGAGACACTAATATCTTCATGAATACTCCTCTTGAGCACTTCAACTGATCAAACATGCCATAATTGACTACTTTTAGACAATATGTACACAAAATTCAACAATTATGATAAAATCTATACTTTCTCTCGATACCGCCAAAACTCATCTACCAAAATTACTAACAATATCTTACCAACGAAACAAATAAGACTATCTCTAACCGTAGATTATTGAAATTGGCCGTTACTGACTATAACAAGCGAAAAATGAACAAGCCCTAGCCGAAGAGGAAATTTTAAAAGTTTATTACAACTAAGGTCCGTCTTTCCGCTTGGTAGCCGGCGAGCCGGGCAAGTATCCCTTTAGTCAGTCAATGCTTAGATCGTTAGAGAAGTGCCGTGAGAGCTTGGCTACGTCCAGGCCTGCGAAGTCTGTGAATATGTCCGTGGTAGCCGTCGACGGCTTGGCCCTCCCAGGGGAGGAAGTACTGGATGACTCCATACAAGGGTCTATCGTCACCAACATGTCTGCTTTACTGCTGACTTCGAAAGGCTCGGATACGCCTGAAAACAAAAATTTGATCACAGTAAGTAAATGTATCTTAACGCCCATATCCCCGAAAGAGGGGGCTGAGGCGCAACCAGGGCAATCACGACTAGCCGAAGACACCAAGTCCCACAATGTGATAGGTGGCAAGCCTATCGCCAACCGGGCACATATCCAACCCCGAGCAACATCTTTTTTTCATTAGAAAATTGGAAAAACCACATTATCTTTTTGTTGCCCGACCCGAGATTCAAACCCAGGACCTTATGAAGTCAAGTCCAATACTTGGACCGCTAGACCACATAGGCAATTTGATCACAGAGCCTGGAAAATTTAAAATTAAAGGTTTTGAACATATAAGCAAAATATCTGACCGTATCGTTGGTCGCGGGGTTAGTTAGTTCACTTATTCTATCAGTTCAGGAAATGAATATACCATTCGAATTGTCTATACTAGCAGCAAGATATGATGGCCAATTTACACCTCACAAGAGTGAAGTAATTTTTTTCGGATTTCCCGACGGTAAGAAATTCACACAGCCTAGAGACACCAATGCTGGCAACGCACCATTACCACTTTTGGTGTCTCTATGTAGCGTCAATGTCTTACCATTAGGAAATCCGTCTGCTTATTTGCGAACCAATATCATAAAAAGTGGTTTTTCCAAAAGATAATCTTTTAATTTGCTTTTAAAACTGCTCGATGAATTTACCTAAAGAATTTAAAAATACGCAACAACAAAATATTTAGTCAATGGAAACACTAAAATCACCTTACCTAAAACACTTCTGACATCATTATTTGGCTGGCTGAAGTATATGAACCTGTAGAAACCCGGCGTTCGCACTCCACTACCCACTGGGAAGCTTAGCGTGATGGTTTGCGGCTGGCCCGGTGGTGGTTTGACGTGAGGAAGACTCACTTTGGCCAAATACTCATACGATATGTAGTCATCAAGGTTATGGAAGTTGGCCTGAAGAAAAAATTAAATATCAGGATTTCTCCACATTCATATTTTTCATACAAATACATGGGTTTCGGAGAATCTTGACACGACCCTCCAATAATAGACGAGCGATTAGATTGTGAAATACCAACGAAGGTCTCCCCCTGGTATTTATATCTTTTTTTTATGTTATAGGAAGGCAAACAAGCAAACGGATTTCCTGATGGTAAGAAATTCACGCCGCCTAGAGACACCAAAGACGGTAATGGTCAAAACGGACAACCTGAGGTCAGGATGTTAGGCCTCGAACAAAAGTAAGTTTACCGGCTGGCTACCTTACCCTCCGAACCGGAACACGTCATGACGTTATGGCGGCAGGAATAGGTAAGGCGGTGGTACCAATCCGGGCGAATCGCTGCGAAACTCTACCACCTAGTCAGATGTCACGGTGTTAGTGATGATAAGCCTATGCTCGCCTTTTACGAGCTGCCTGGCAAGAAAGGAAAGGCAGATGGTCTATTCTGCAAGGAGCATTGTGTATCTGTTTTGTCATAAATATATTTGTATAAATAATTGTAAATTTAATCTAACCCTAAAGGAAACCAATCTGATTGTGATATGGACATTAATAAACAATTTATGAATACATAAAAATACTCAATTAGATTCTGGATTAAATTTAACAAAGTCAGGTCCAGAAACAAAGGAACTTCGATAATAGTAATAAATCGAACCTCGCGGTTGATCGGTGGCATTAACGTGTTATATATTTTATATATTGACATATTATAGGCGGTCCATACAAAGAAATAACCTACATCTTCTTAAATTTTAGGAAACAAGACGTCTGCTCTGTCTCGTATTTGGAAAGTTATAAACTAGTTTAACAACAAATCCGAAGAAATTCGTTGAAATAAAACTTGTAACTGAATGCCATATTACTATGGTAATATGGCGTTACCAATATAGTGTTACGAACACACATACAATTACTTTGAAAGAACCGGACAAATTTTATCTTAAGGGGGTACAGGCTCACATGGTAATGCATTTTAATGTTATTGCAAAATTGTAATTAAACTTTCATAAACATTCATTCAAAACAGTCCGCTAAAATGCCTCACTTGTTGTCACTCTATGTCGTACCTAGTACGAATCAAGACATCACCAGCCAGCGAATGCGACTGCGGTCGGTGGGAATAGCCATGCATCTTGTATTTTGCGTTGGATACACATTATAAATTGACTTCATAGTTCGAAAGTGTTGTCGATGCCGAATCGTTTCTCAAAATTATAAAACTCACGCAATAGGGTGACATATAAAGTACCAGTACTTTAAATGTCACCCTATTGCGTGAGTTTTATAAATATACTCGTGTGAAAATGTGACGGTAGAGCGCGTCATTTCAACTTAGATGGTCTATAACAGAGTGCGATCCCCGGGTCGGGCATCAAAGATTTATTCAAATTTATAAAAAATACCACCTTGCCCCGGATGGGATATGGGCCCGTTTCGAGATAGGCTTGCTTCCT
Source organism: Calephelis nemesis (assembly GCA_002245505.1). Classification (NCBI taxonomy): domain Eukaryota; kingdom Metazoa; phylum Arthropoda; class Insecta; order Lepidoptera; family Riodinidae; genus Calephelis; species Calephelis nemesis. The sequence continues at coordinate 127,798 of NJDD01001953.1, read as the reverse complement.
GCACATTGTGAAAATTAGTGTCTTCAGCTAGTCGCGGGTGCCCTGGTTATATCTCTGCCTACTCCTGGGATACGGGTGTGAAGATACTTTTTTATTGGTGGTAGTATTTTGAAACAACTTGAACTACAGACATATTGATCGGTATTCCTGCCATCAGGGTTCGCTACAATCGTATTTCGATCTAGACCGTGAAGTAGCCTGTACTGACGCAAGAGGCTAGCCAATCTAATTTCAGGTTGGCAACGCACCGTTACCTCCTCTGGTTAGGCAACGTATTTTTCTTACTGTTAGGAAAACCGGAAGCTCCTTTTTACCATTTAATCCTATAAAAAACCTTATAGGTAAAAACCATTTGATTTTCACCTCCTTTGGCAAGGCAACGTATTTTTCTTACTGTTAGGAATTCCGTTAGATTCTTTTTGCCATTTAATCCCATAAAAAAACCTTACGTGTACAAAACAATTTGAATTTTTACAAATAGTAATAAAACTCTTTCAGAATATATACTTGCTATCGTCAGCACTTGGAATTCATTGTATATACACGTTGTTTGGAGTTAACGCTTGTACTTATCCACTGTGTACTGTACCATACATACATACAGTATACAGTGGATAAGTACAAGTGTTAACTCCAAACAACGTGTATATAAAACTCTTTCAAATGCATTATACAAAAATTGAAGGTTCATATTAAACGATTTCACTTTATGTTTTCCAAGTTTTGTATTTAATGCTTTTTTTGGATTGATTAACGACCCATACTTTAACATAATTACTGAAATTAACTACCATCATACTCGTAATTAACATAAAAATAACTATTTTTGCCTGTTATTTTTAACCGACCCAAAGTGGAGCTTACAATTCCGACTGTTTTCATTTTTATGTAGGAATGTTTATTACACGATTATTCTGCCAATAACGAATAGACTTTGATAGTTTTAGGAAGATAGGTCATGGTTCTGAGGTGGTTACCCTTTTTTTAATGAGTGGAAATCCTGGGTTATGCCGGACTCCTACCGGCTAAAACCACTCGGTGACCATCCTCTGTGCGGGTATCGAGTGAGTGCGGGATCTCCGAAGAACGCACCGCTGTCACCCGCCGCACCTGCCCGTAGGCTCATCCGCTCAGAAGCCTCCCCCTTCTGAAGCCATCACTTTGACGACAGCAGCATGGGGTCACACCATGCTATGCTGCCTCACCACCCGGCCTGCTTTTTAAGCCTACTGACACCCCGATCAGTTGACTAGCAGTAGACAGTAGAATAGCCCAACCCCCTTTTAGTCGCCTCTTACGACAGGCAGAGGATACCGTAGCCCTATTCGTCGCCCGGTACTACAGGGCCCTGAGGTGGTACCCTAAGAATTTCAACATAAAAACAAACCGACTAGAAAACCGACTGTGGACTGTATTATTAAGTGTAACTCAAAACAAACTCAGTGCTTTTCTGCCAAGCAGTTTGTCACTCGAACTACGTGGACTAGTGGGTTAGGTTATTTTATGATATTGGAAGGCAAACAAGCAGACGGATTTCATGATGGTAAGAAATTCACGACGCCTAGAGAGACCAAAGGTGCTAATGATGCGTTGCCAACCTGAGGCCGGGACGATGGGCCTCGAGCAAAAATAAGTTTACCGGCTACCTTATCCTCTGAACCGGAATACGTCAAAGGACGTATTCCATAAGGCGGTAGTGCCAATCCGGGCGAGTCGCTGCTTAACGTTACCGCCGAGTCAGATGTCACGGTGTTAGTGACGGTAATATTAAATGTTCTATTCTGCAAAGGAGTCCTGACCAGCACGAGGAAAAAGACATTCAGATTTTGACCCCAATAAGTCCTTCTCGCTTTTTATGCATTATTTTTAAATAAACGAAATTAATAAAAAACACACTATGTATATATGCTTATTGACACCCGTATCCTGAAATACGTAGGCAGAGGTACAACCTTGACACTAACGATTAGTCGAAAACACTTTGTCTCAGAATATGTTAGACATCTATTGCACAGTTGGCACACCTATGGCCAGCCGTGCACTTATCCAATCCCTGGAAACCTTCTTTGTAAGAAAATAAAAAAAACACATTTTGAGTTGCGAATCCGAGACTTCGTGTAAACTCACCAGACTACTATACCACAAACCAAAATTAATACTTACATCATATATACCAATCCAATCGTTGGGGTTTATCTCTACATCAGGAGACAGAGTGCACTGCGTTCTAAAATCAGCATCTCCAATGTACCAGATGCGGACGATGGGCGCGAACTCGACGGTTTTCACCGTATAGTTTGCGAAAGCCTGAAAGTAAAAAAAAATATAACATAATTTTGTTTCTTTTTTTTTTTAATTTTTTGTATAAAATTTTAAATACTTTCCCCCTCAATAAAAAATCTTACGCGCCCGTTCATCTGGTGTGTAACCAGATCAACGGGCGTGTAATTTTTATAATTAAGCGGATTTATGTCTTTTTTATCGCACAAGTGAAAACGTTACGTAAAAACTAAGTGTTATTTTGTGATAATGAAAAATAAAAATTAAAAAGAAACTGGCAGCAACATGTGCAGGAAATTTCGACGAATTCTAAAATGTCATGTTCTTTTTTTACAAGAAATACAAAATAATAAATATGAATATCTTTCACAATTTGTACATAGACAAACACCATTTTTCGCGAGTAAAAAAACGAATATTAATGTACAGAGCATGACAAAATGGATACGAACAATGCATACTTAATATTTTTTTAAATTATATACTTTAGTTTATAATTACTTTAGTGTTAAGATTCCTATCTTAACAGAACTAAAATGTAGTTTATAGCCTACTTGACACATTTTTGACTAAAAGTTTAACCTAGCTAAGCCTCCTAGGCTAGCTAGGAGTTAGGATATCAACATTACATCCAGCGCAGATATGAATATTTGATATTATCCATCGCATCGTCGACGCTTGGTAAAAGTTCCAGATATTCACCTCTGTGGTCTAGCGGTCCGGGTGTTGGACTTGACTGCATGAGGTCCCAAGTTCGAATCCCGGGTCGGCCAACAAAAAAAATTGGATTTTTCCAATTTTCTAATGAGAAAAAATGTTGGTCGGGATTGAAAATGTGCCCGGTTGGCGATAGGCTTGCCACCTATCACATTCGGCTAATCGTAGGTACCCTGGTTGTGCCTCTGCCTACCTTTTCGGGGATATGGGCGTGAAGATTCTTTTTTTTATATTCACATTTTCAAATAAAGAAACACTCATGATACGCAAAACAATACATGTTTTCTTCATATAAAATACTGATATTAATACAGTTACGTCGTCCACCCCGTGCCTGCCTTTTTTATTTTTTTATTAATTAACTCGTAGTAATGAAAGTTGCAGTCTACATCCCCGAGTCTTTTAAGACGCTTAAAAATGGAGTTTGTCTTGAGCAGCGGTCGGCAACCTGCGGCCGCTGAGACGTCGTCGGCAAGTGAGACGTCGGTGGGCCGCGTGCGGTCCGTGAATGTTTAGTAAATAGGTTATATAATACATAACAATAAATGCATGGACATTCCGCGGTTGACCGTATAATAATTATCCCTGGACTAGTCACACAAATTGAATCTAACCCCAAAGTAAGCAAATTATATGCTTGTGTTATGGGTGTTAGTCAACGATACTATTACATATAAATACTTAAATAAATACCAGAATACATTTAATAAACACCCAGACCCGGAAATGCAGACATCTAAATGTTCATCACACAAATGCCTGCCCCCGTCGGGAATCGAACCCGAGCCTCGCGATTCGTCGATGCAGTTAGGCGAGTACGTTAGCCACTCGACCAACGAGGCGGTCGGTTATATAATATACGGTTTATAGTATGAATTTAGTCTTTAAAACGCGAATATCTGCGTCCATTTTCATTTTTTCTATGGGCATAACCAATTCTAAATAGGTAGGTACATTGGGCTTCTAGGGTTAACATCACAAGTTTTAGTTATTTGGCCGCCTTGTGGCCCTTGACTGCCAAAAGGTTGCCGACCGCTGGTCTAGATGATCAACCAAATAGGACATTCACAAAAACCTCAACATACATATTACTTACCTCGTCTTCATTGGCGCTATCAGGAAAGCTTTCAATAGTGTTAGTGTCAGTTAAAGCAGAAAAGGCAGCAATTGGTGCAGGTGCTTCGTGAATATTATTTAGTGCGGGGGGACTGGCAGCGGAATCAGGCATTACTACAGCTGAACGCATGCGGACCGACGATCTCGTGGCTTTCGGGTTTTCCGACACTACAGCGCGGGTGAAACCATTTCGTATCTACCATGCAAGTAACAAATTACAAATAAATATAAAAAACAGTCGCGTGGACATTGACCAATATTGGTGGTGATTCTGTTGTTCACAAACTACTCATTTTAGATGCATGCTATCTTTGTCAAATTAAACAAAAACGATAGAGATTTTAGACGTGTCAAATTAGTACAGACATATCAAATTCTAAAGTTTTTTGAGTAATAAATTAAACGTATGTAGAAATGTATACAGACTAATCTCACAGTGCTTACAGTGTTTTGTCTCTTTCTATCACTATATTTAGAAGAAGATAGCGATAACTTAAAATCAGTTTAGTGAGTTCGCGACAAATTACCTATGTTATTGTAATCATAAATAAAAATTTCAGCACTCAATCAAAATAAGCGAAAATGTGGTGGTGGCATACAAAAGTAAAGTATCTTCACGTCCATATCTCCGAAGATGTAGGCAGAGGCACAACCAGGGCACCCACGACTAGCCAGTCCCACAAAGTGATAGGTGGCAAGCCTATAGCCAACCGGGCACACATCCAATCCTGAGCAATTTTTTTTTATGAGAAATTGGAAAATATCATTTCCTTATTGTTGCCCGACCCGTACTATACACACAGACATAATTACGATTAGCCTTCTATCATTTTATATTCTATCTATCTTCTATAAGTTTTCTTACTTTCAAATCGTCGGTTTAAAAAGTTTCTTACATTAAGCTCATAAACGAATAATAATAAACTAATACTACTCTCGAATCCTCAACCAAACGCAATTTCGACATATTCGCAATTCCCCCGTGCAATGGTGTATTACAACACCGTGTAGTGTGGTACACCATCTGCCTATCTAAAAGGCAGCTTTTATGAGGCGAGTTAAGGTATGCGACATTATCAACAAGACCACTGATGGTCGCGTGTGCTGGAACTTGTCCGGGTAGGGATCCAGCACCTTATCTATAACGACTGAGTAAGATAGCCTGTAGACCTGCAAAATTAGCCTAATACCTGGGGAAAAAAACAGCGACGCACCTACAACATCGATGGTATCTAAAAAAAATTGCAAACTAAATAATTTTATTTGGATTTAAGTATGGATTGTCGCAAAGTAACAACGCTTTCTTATATCAAAAATGTTGACACTTTTCTAGAGTCAGCTTACGAATTGACAATTTCAAAGCACGAACCTTCTTACTGCTGATACTAAAATTTTGATCCAGAAACTTCAACAATATAGCACTAGCATGGTATCCGTTAAACCAATAAATGGACTGATGTGAGTTTAATTGGTTTAAGTGACATATAAACGATATTGGCCTCTATAGGAATTTTAAAAACGAAAGACCTTTCTGCATTTACGAAGTTAATTGTAGATTAGACCTACACCTAGCTGATAATTGAAAAAACATATTTTAAAACGAATTTAGTACATTAAAAATTGGTTTCTCAAAAAATCTTGCACATTTTTTTTCAACAAGCGACATCTTAAGATAGTAATAAACAATCATCGCCGTAATTTCTTTAACTTCTGATAGTAGTAAGTCATTATCGCCTCTTTATTTCTTCGTATTATATTACTGACGCATTTTTTTTATTTTAATTACTTCCTAGATCGAAAGTGTTATCGCATCCGAATCTTTTTTCAAAATTTGGCTGATACTTCAAATGTCATCCTGTATATTAATAGCGTACAATATTAATAGCATATCTACAGTATTTTAAAAGCATAATAGGATCAACAGAGCGAACAAGATTAGCAATAACTAACAATAAATAATTAAATGAAGTAGTTAATATCAATGTCGAAAAGACGGTGACGTTTCTTCCTCCTAGAGGGAGCCACAATACAAATATAAAACAGTATTGAAACTAAAAACAATAATGTAAAAAAACTGGTTTTTGTCGTAATCAAAACGAATCTAATATGTAAATTAGTATAATCTAACACATACTATAAAAATAAAGATTGTTTAACTACACTAACCTAACCTCTACGTCTATGTAAATATATTCTAAAAATAGTTTTGTTCCATACTTACATTACAAACGCAAAACTCTATTTGTCTGATTTTCTGTCAGTCTGTTTTATACGCTTTGACGGCTAATCGAGGACCAATATTGGTGGTGATTCTGCTGTTCACATACTAAACGCCATAATGCCTTTATTAGGCTATATTTAGCCTGATATTGGTGGTAGATCTGTTGTTCACCAACTAATTTTTAAAGCAAGCTATCTTTTTCAGATGAAACAAAAACAAAAGAGATGGAAGAGTTTAGACGCGTCAGATTAGTCCGAACATGTCAAATCGTGATGTTTTTAAACAACGTTTTCCGAGTGATAGATTAAACGTCTGTAGAAATGAAGTGTACGGTCTAATTTGATAGCACTTAAAGTGTTTTGTCTCTTTCTGTTACTTTCGTTGAAAGAAGACAGCGATAACTTAAAATTAGTTCAGTAATTGCGCAACAAAATTACCTCAATTAATAAAGTTTGACATGTGTATATGTAGTAATAGATCCGAATTCAAGCACAGGCTACCTTTCTTTCAAAATCAAGCCCGAAAAGTCTAGAATGGGAGATGAAAGTTTGTATGAAAATCTAAACTATTTTAAGCTGACAAAGCCACAAGTAAATCTCTAGCATGAAGATAATTAAAATGTATAAAAATAGCAAAAAACCGACTTCTATTTTAACATTATCTCGTTGAGGTGAACAAAAATAGGTAAAAAAATATATGTCTGGACAAGTTATACAAGAATTAAATCTAACCCCAAAGTAAGCAAATTATATGCTTGTGTTATAAGTATTGATACATAAAAATACTTAAACAGATACCAGAATAAATTTATTTAACACCAAGCCCGGAAATGTAGACATTTCAATAAACTACTTTTCGATAAAATCAAAAAGGGGCCAACCTAAGAGCCCAAAACATCATTGCTTAATTTACTAAAAAGTTCCGTGAAAACACAATACAAATTACAAAAACGACGGTTTGCACTCCGCGAGTGCCGGCAGAAGTGAAAACTTGAATATTAACATTGTACATTTTTGATACTTTGGAATAGTTAGGGAATAATTTAGCACGAATTGCTTTAATTATCAGTATCAGTATTTATGTGGCAGAATAAAATATTAATTTATTGCGCTATCGTACAAAAACATGACAACACGAACATTCGCGCAAGCGCCCTTTGCCGTCTTACGAATTTTCGATCTGGCGATCTGACGCGAGTTTAGAAGTTTTCACCCATTCCAAAAAAAAGTGCACAACGGCGCTAAAGAAGTTTTCACTTTTAAAAAAGTAGAATTTGAAACCTCTTCTTTTAAGTCGGTCAACAATAAGATGCTAATCACATTTTATCCTATCACGCAAATAATTTGTAATAATGTAAATTACCGTAATTATACTACAATTAAGATAAACTCGAGGATATTTACAAGTATGATTGAAAAGGAAGTTGTAAAATAGATTTTGATTTACAAAATATTAATAAACTAGCTATCCCGGCGAATAGCATAATAAAATGTTTATTTTAGTTTTTGAAATGTTTTAATAGTTATTCTACTATTTGGAGCTACCCTTGTACACAAACAACAAAATATCATTAGAATCAGTCCAGCAATTATCCAATTATCAATGTTGTAATGAATCTCATTTTGTTTACTGACTCGAAAAAGAGGATATTATTAATTCGACTGCATGTTTTTTTTTGTATGTTTAATAATTTTATATACAAAAATATTTATACATAAAAATAAGATTACCTTCACTAACACCCTGACATCCTACTAGGTAGTAGAATTTCGCAACAACTCGCCCAGATTGGTACCACCGCCTTTTCTATTCCTATCGCGATAGCGTCAGTTCTTGTCGTTGACGTGTTCCGGTCCGGAGGGTAAGGTAGCCGGTAAACTTACTTTTGTTTGAGGCCTAACATCCCGATGTCTCTAGGCGGCGTGAATTTCTTACCATCAGGAAATCCGTCTGCGTGTTTGCCTTACAATATCATACAAAAAAACTATTGTGCTTGTTCTATACATATAACGCAGTTATACTAAAACCAGTTAGATGTTACAGTGTGCTGAGGTTTTGTATGCGAAGGCCGTATCGATTACAATATAATTCATTGGCTTGGAAAACGTATTTAAACGTATTAAGATTAATTAAGTTACTTCAGTTTCACGCGAGAAAATGCTCTTCGTTGTATTTCTTATTTATTTATTTTTAAAGCCCTGAGGATGATGTAAAAAGTGAAACCGGTTGGCTAAAAAGTAACAGAAAGAGTTAAATAAAGTATACAGTGGTTAAGTACAAGTGTTAACTCCAAAAAACGTGTTTATTTATTTTATTTAATCATTTATTGTACACAAAAAAAACGTACATAAATTTTAAACTAAAAGTCTTGTACAAAAGGTCAGCTTATCTCAGGTAAAGAAATTTCTTCCAGCTCACCCAAAAAGGAGCTCATAAAATAACTTAAATGGTAGACTTACAGTGCACAATAAATTTATTTTTTCCGCTACGATAACAGTAGGTTAGAAATCTGAGATCTTTGCCTTTGGACATCAATAGCAATGGCGTTTCGTCTACCGGATGCTAGTGTTTTTTTTAAACTAGCCTAACCGGCGAATCTCGTATAGCTTTAGTTTAACAGCTACGAATAATTTGTATGAAAAAAAAATGTTTTCTCACTTTCCCTATAACTTTCCAGGTTTTTTTCTTTGTAAAAACCTTATCGTAATACTAACTAACATCACAAATAAAGTATTAGCAAAATGACTCCATCCGTTCAGGCGTGGTGCGATAACCACGCGAAATGGGAATTAATTATTTTTTTATTTACATATACAGGGTGACAACAAAAATAATTAAATTTTCGACATAAACGGCTGTATCTTTTGACTGTGTTGGTTAAGAAGTATGATTTTTTCGCAGCTCTAAATCACATAAGAACTGAGAATTTGAAATTAATTTCAGCTTGATATTTTACACTTTCACGTGTTCCCGAGAAACAGAGTCTTGACAGACGGACGGACAACAAAGCGATTCTACAAGGGTTCTATTTTTTTCTTTCGAGGTACGGTACCCTAACTTTGCAAAAATAAGTTGTAATTTTATAAAACATATATTACAAGATGCAATGTTACGCATGCATGCCATTTAATACGAACGCAACAAGGTCGCCAACCGCTAGCTGAGAGCTACGTAACCACACCATGATGTTGATTCTTCTGTTCACAAACTACATTTATTTTAGCTGCATGCTATCTTTTTCAAATGAAACAAAAACAAAAGAGACGGAACATTTTAGACAAGCAAGGCTAGTCTGGACATGTCAATTTTTGGAAGTTTTTAATCAACATTTTTCGAGTTATAAATTCTGTAGAAATGTCGTGTACGGTCTAATCTGACAGCAACAAAAGCGTTTGGTCTTATTCTATTGCTTTCGTTAAAAGAAGAAAGCGATAACTTAAAATTAGTTTAGTGAGTGCGCAACAAAATTTGCTATCAATATCAACCATGCAAAAAATATGTACAAAATGAATGGTCACTATTCTAATATCTTTAAAAAAATATAGTTAAAACTGTTAAAAAATGACTTTTCTCTCGCAGCTCTAAACGAAGTTGGCAGTTTCTAACTCCTTCGGGCAGAAAATTACCTTCACCTCTGGCAGTAAACAATTTTAGCACAGTAAAACTGCAAAAACCGACTATGATTTCAATATCATGTCATCCAAGTACACGAAAAAAAAGGTTGTTCTCCATTTTTTTGGATTCCATCATCAGATTTGGACATTTTCTACTAAAAAAAAAAGTTGCTCGGGATTGGATATGTTCCTGGTTGGCGATAGGCTTAGCCACCTATCACATTGTGGTACTTAGTATCTTCGGCTAGTCGTGGATGCCCTGGTTGTGCCTCCGCCTACCTCTTCGGGGATATGAGCGTGAACAATTACAATTTTTCAAAGAAACTTGTATGGGTGGAAAATAGAAGTTTTCTTTACACGAATATTTACATGAATATTTAAATTAGTATGCCGTCAAGCGATGGTCGGTGAATTTAGAAATGTGATAACTGACCTTGATGTTGAACTGGGCGACCACAGGCTTGTGGTCGCTGACGGTATAGTGTGGTATGTGGTGGTAAGATATCAAGTCGGCCCTTAGAGTAATATTTTCGTAGTTGTTGGCAATAACCTTGTACAAAATCCGATCAGTCCAAGATGGTTTTCTCCTAAAAATATTAAAATACAGTTTAACAGGAATCAAATATTTTGTTTATGGTATCAGTGTTATTTTAACATGATAAAACTTTTTGATACTTCAAATCAATAGCAGTTTTTTAACCGAGTTAAAAAAAAGAAGGTTATATGTTTGACTCGCATATTTTTTATGTACATGTTAAACGATTTCTCCGTAAATTCTGAACTGATTTTAAAAAACTTAGAGTTTACTTTCCATTTGCTATCTTTGTCACCAATTCTGGATCAGATGAAACCTAGGTTTATCGGGGAAAAGACTAAATTTTTCCCCGATAAACCTAGAAACTGCAAAAAACCGACTTAGGTTTCAATAGGTAAATATTTTACGTACATTAACCTTTTTTTTATGTTATAGGAAGGCAAACAAGCAGACGGATTTCCTGATGGTTAGAAATTCACGAAGCCTAGATACACCAAAGATGGTAATGGTGCGTTGCCAACCAGAGGTCAGGCTGTTAGGCCTCGAGCAAAAGTAAGTTTACCGGCTACCTTACCCTTCGAACCGGAACACGTCATGACGTTATGGCGGCAAGAATATGTAAGGCGGTGGTACCAATCCGGGTGAGTCGCTGCGAAACTCTGCCACCTAGTCAGATGTCACGGTGTTAGTGATGATAAGCCTACGCTCGCTTTTTACGAGCTGCCTGGCAAGAAAGGCAGATGGTCTATTCTGCAAAGGAGCCCAGTCCAACACGGGAAACGTACAAAAAAATTAAACATTTACTTTGATATCTCTGGGATTTCATAATCGATTCCATAATCAGCTGCAAAGGTGGCAACGGGATTATTTAATTAAGTAACTATCCTGGCGAACATCGTTAACCTAATAACCTCATCATTTTTTGTAAAGATAATAAACGAAAATGGTTACACAACATCGTGCTATAGCTACGAAACAAAACATTTTTTTGTTTCCGAGAGAAAGAGATAAAAAACTCGATCTATTTTTATGTCAAAAATACTCTACTATGATTTTCCGTTTCTTATCAATGATATACATTGATAAGACAGTGTGACCAAGTACTGATTATGTTAGATTAGCTTGACCTAATATTTTTAATGCCTTCTGTAGAGAAAACCTGGCTAGTTCCTTGGTACGAGATGAGAGACGAGAGAGATAGGTAGATACATATATATATACTAGCTGACCCAGCAAACTTTGTATGGCTTGACATTAATGCTTCGACAGTAGCGCAGTCTGTCGGATCCAATGTGAAACATTTCAAAATCAACAACTACTTATTATTAAAAAAATATTTAAAAACCCCATTTTAAAAGGAGATCAAATTGTGAATCTAAACCATTCTCGAATTCCCTTGAACACACACAAAAAGTTTTATTAACATCGGTAGAGTCTTCTAGAGGGAGTTCAGTGACAAACACACGAACACAAGAATTATTATCAGAGTAGTATTGACCTTCTTCCTTCCCATCTGACAACTACTAAAAGCATAAAATAGCAATAATTTAGAGGTCAGGCAATTTATGTATTTAAAAGTCTAATTAAAACAAATATATTCAAATTTTAATTTCAATAAAGCAGCATTATTTCATGTCTGAGTCGTCTTATTGCAACTTAAAGATAATATATTTTTATGACATGAAACGACGAACAAGCACACGAACCTCACACTATGTTTTTTACAATGTCTACCTTAATATAAGGAGGTTGTCACTTCCGCTATATGATTTTTGTTAATGACTATAATATGTCGCCTCTGTGGTCTAGCGGTTCAGTTATTGGACTTGACTGCGTGAGGTCCCGGGTTCGAATCCCGGGTCGGGCAACAAAAAGAAAATTGGGTTTTTCCAATTTTCTAATAAAAAAAATGTTGCTCGGGATAGGATATGAACCCGGTTGGCGATAGGCTTGCCACCTATCACATTGTGGGACTTAGTATCTTCGGCTAGTCGTGGGTGCCCTGGTTGTGTCTCTGCCTACCTCTTCAGGGATATGGGCGTACGGATACTACATGTATTATGATGTTTGTTACGCGACTACTCGACCAATAACAAACCGATTTTTAATTATTATGATAAAGGACGGCAAACAAGGTGACGGATTTCCTAATGGTCAGAAATTCACTACGCCTAGAGTTATAAGGTAATGATGCGTTGCCAACCTGAGGCCGGGAGGTTAGGCCTCGAGAAATAGTAATTTACCGACTACCTTATTCTACGAACCGGAACACGTCAACGGCAAGCACTACCGTTATTGCGGCAGGAATAGGGAAGACGGTGGTACCAATCCGGGCATATCGCTACGAAACTCTACCACCTAATTAGTTAGTTTTCACGTAAAAGTGTAGCAAACAAACATACATACCTATTTTTTATACTAGTAGAGATAGAGAGATTCTCCCTACTATCTAATAGACCGATTTTTATTTTTTTGCCATGTCAGTAATTATAAGGACAAGGTTGACTGTATAATAATTAATAATAACTAACGTCATATGCGCAAAGTAAGTCATGAAAAACGATCGAAAGCCATATTTATAAAAGAAGAAGACGGATAAGGTTATTACAACTAGAAAAACCAGGAAAATTGCGTTGAAAATAGAAAAAACAATTCTTTATTTTTTCTATACAGTTAGTAGGTAGCTGTTAATGTAAAGCTAGACGGAAGTTCACCGGGTTGGCTAGTTCATAGTGTTAGCACGAATAACTACGCGTCATAGTTTTCATTCAAACAATACATTAGGTACAACATGTTATCAGGTAAAGATATCGGACACGGTAATTACCAATTTATCAATATGAGACTGATGATAACTGCAAAGATCCACGAACTTATAATTGTTAACGCATTAATATGAAATAACAATTTACTTCACGCAATCTAATAAGAAAACTGGTGCTGTTTCATAACTGTTTTATATTTACTATCTCCAGTGACCAACAGAAATACAATGGAGATAGTAAACACAAGTGACGTCACTTGACAGCTATTTGGTGTACACTTTTCCAATTCGAGGTGGCAACTGAGATACATAATCAGCACCCTGGAACTGCAACATTCTAGTAAATCTAGACGGTTGTAAACACGCCTTCTAACATATTATAACACGCCTTACAACATAACCTTTAAGGTATTTTTATTTTAGCACTTATTTGGATTTAATATCTACAAATTTTAAAAAAAGAAAAATATCTCCCCAGACATGATTTGGACCCTTTCGTCCCACGACGACGAATGCTCTGACCAAATTTTCTTTTTTGTTCTTTAAATTTTGTAGAAATTAAACCCAAGCTCAGGGCATAAAATGCTAAAATAATAACTTGAAAGAAACAAAAGTTACGGGCATTACAAATGAGAATTTCATCTGTAACGATGGAATCATTTAGTAGGTCTGTACTCAGAGCTATGTGTCTATAGGACATAACCTGCGTAAACGGTAAAGAATGGAATTAAAAATTTCGCCACCGAAAAGGTTCAAATCTTGTCTGGAGCAATGTTGTTTCTTTTTTTTAAATTTGTAGAAAGATAAACTTGATAAAAACGTTCTTCCTATGTGTCCATCTTTCGATTATTATCAAACTTGGACGAAATTCATGAATACAGTTCTGACGGGTACAAAACAATATTTACAACCGTCTATATAGGGTACAAGCGGCGCTACCAATGACGTTTTGGTGACTAAAATAGTATAAGGGAAGTAAAACTGCTAGAACTCCTCGAAGCAACTCAAGCAATGGGGTTTTGACGGCTAAAATATTTAAAGCGAAATAAAACTGCTAGAACCCGTCTAAGCAACGCAAGCAATGAAGTTTTTTCGGCTAAATCATTTAATTAGGGCCCCATACTCTGTCAGCCAGAAGAGCCAATCGGCGCACTCCCCCGTTCCATGATTACTATGAAGTATTGCGCTCTAAAGTAAACGTCTTAAGCGACAACCCACTATTTTTGACACTATAAAAGTAATTTGAAAAAAAGTATAAAAACTGAAACACTTATCTTTTAGGTATAGTACTTATCTACGTTTATGTTAAATCTGGTGTCGATATTTTTATAATTGAAGTAGACAGTTGGGTTTTGCTTTCAAAACAGGCTTAACTTTTCGATTTTTTTCTATCGAGCAAAGTGAAATGAATCGTCTTTTGGAAACACTAGTCTTATAAAGCATATTCATGATAATCTTATGTATTTTTGTCACCAAGATCCATGATTGCTTTGTATGAAAAAAACATTATACTGCTGACGTATTTTAGCATACATGGACCCTTAAAGCGAAAGAAACTGCTAGAACCCGTCTAAGCAACGCAAGCAATGTAGTTTTGACGGTTAATTAAAGCGAAATAAAACTACGAAATATCTCCCTCCAGTTATTTCAAAACCATGTCGCGTTGTTTCGCATCTTTTTTTTAGAATGGTAGCTAATTATACATATTGTTGGAATGACAATAATTTCTAAACTACTAAACTTATGAGTTGGAAAGAAATATAAAACAATCTGTTAATCACAAACTACAAAACTACTGAAATACGAGTAATTGAATCATAGCCCAATTTACATTCTCACTTTTGCCAATCTCAAAGCCAATTCGGGGTAAAATGTATCTTAAAACCTTCCTCGGAATGTTAAGTACTTAACAGCGAAATTTCATTACAATCGGTTTTTTTTAATGATATAGTAAGGCAAAGAAGCAGACGGATTTCCTGATGGTAAGAAATTCTCGCCGCCTAGAGACACCAAAGGTGGTAATGATGCGTTGCCAACCTGAGGTCGGGATGTTAGGCCTCGAGCAAAAGTAAGTTAACCGGCTACCATACCCTCCGAACCGGAACACGTCATGACGTTGTGGCAGCAGGAATAGGCAAGGCGGTGGTACCAAACCCGGCGAGTCGCTGCGAAACTCTACCACCTAGTGAGATGTCACGGTGTTAGTCACGGTAAGCTTATGCTCGCCTTTTACGAGCTGCCTGGCAAGGAAGGCAGATGGTCTATTCTGCAAAGGAGCCCGGACCAACACGGAGGGTTCAGTAAATTAGGCGTGAATCGCGGTCTACAATGTCTTCTGCTGCTCCTTATTATGTACAATATTCACTATTCTAGTGTTGTTATAACTAGTCTTCACGACCATATCCCCATAAACGTAGGCAGAGGCACAATCAAGGCACCCACGACTAACCGAAGACACTAAACCCCAGTGTGATAGGTGGCAAGCCTATCGCCAACCGCGCGCATATGCGATCCCGGGCAACGTTACTTTTATTAGAAAATAGCGGCCAGCCCGGCTTTGCACGGGTATAAAATCTATTACAAATAACCGCATCAAAATCCGTTGCGTAATTTTAAAGATTTAAGCGTACAAAGGGACATAGGGACAGAGGAAGCGACTTTGTTTTCTACAATGTAGTGATTGATAATATACATTTTCTATTTTTTTGTTGCCTGAAACGGGGATCGAAGAACGTCGCAAGAAGTCTAGTCCGACGTCGGACCGCTAGACCACAGAGGCCATATAAGTATAGATTTTATTGATAAAACGTAACACTAAATAAACACGAATAGCTACATTTCCCAAGAGCCATAGGTAAGAACGCACACCTTACATTGACGTCATGCCCTTATTTGTACTCAAGATATCGACTTGTTCAAATAAGTACGAACGGGGTCAACTTCAAATACGCAAATGTATATCACTGGAACCGGAACAACAAAGAGATGTATTGAAGGACTTGTATCAAAGCTTAAGGTGCCGGCGATGGGTACTCTTTTTAATAGAACATAGTACTTTATATTATCGCCGCACTTAGTTGAATTCCATAGCATAAAGGGCTTTTTTGGAAGGACCGGCGTAATTATTTTAATATGAAGGGGTAAAGGTTTAAAAATAAATAAATATCCCTGGATAAATCACACAAATTGAATCTAACCCCAAAGTAAGCAAATTATATGCTTGTGTTATGGGTGTTAGTATCGTATACACAAAAGATAATGCATTTTAATTGTTATTACCAAATAGTAATATTTACTTTTATAATCATTTATTCAAAACAGTCCACAAAATTGTTTTACTTGTTGAACGCTATATCGCACCTAGTACGAGTCATGACGTCACCAGTCTACGAGTACGACTGCGGAACTCGGATAAAAATTATATTTGTTTTTTTTTTAGTTTTTTCGTAAATCGAAAGTGTTATCGATTTCGAACCGTTTCACAAAATTTTTTACAAAATTTCACAAAAGTTGTATTTTTCCACAATACACTTTTTCCAACCAGCTTCACATTTCACAACATAATCAGGGCTTTATAACTAGAGACAATTAGTGTGTTGTATTTTAACGTTCAGTTTTTGGTTGTTACTTACTAACAATACTTAAAACTGTTTTCCTCGTGTTTATTCTTTATTATTTTTATTATTAGTAGAATAGATTAACTGTCTCTGTCTGACTTGCAAGAGGTTACAATATAGGTCCAACAAGACCTCTGGCGGTAAAGACCTATGCAGAAACATGCCAGGTAGGGATCCAGCGCCTTATCTATTCCTACCGCCATAATGACAGTGCTATGTTCCAGTCTGAAGGGTAGGGTAGCGAGTAACACAATAAATGACCAAAGGACAGCGACGCTCCAACAAGATGGTGTAGACTGTTATCTCTTATAATCAGGAGTTTATAGGCTACAGTTACATCTTACAATCAAAGGAATTCGTGTTTGTTTTCTGTTTTAAAAGTGTCTTCACGCCCATATCCCCGAAGAGGTAGGCAGAGGCACAACCAGGGCACCCACGACTAGCCGAAGATACTTAGTCCCACAATGTGATAGTTGGCAAGCTTATCGCCAACCGGGCGCATTTCCAATCCCGGCGAACATTTTTTTTATTAGAAAATTGGAAAAATCCAATAATGTCTTTTTGTTGTCCGACTCGGGATTCGAACCCAGGACCTCATGTAGTCAAGTTCAACACCCGGACCGCTAGACCACAGAGGCGATTGCTGTTTTATATCACTTAAAATAAAAATATACTGAACAACTTCTATCACAGCTTAAGTTGCCGGCGATAAACACTTCTTTAAATAATTTATGCGCAGTAAAGTTGCAAAAGTATGACTTCAAATTCAATAATTACATGTGTAATTACTTAATTTACACACTAAAATGTAGTAGAATATGTTGGCATTCTTAAATATATTTTTATAAAAACTTTTTAACACATATATTCCGATATTAAATCATTTTTATTTTTAAAAATTGAGTTTAGCTTTTTCTCAATTCCCTTCGAATTGTCAGACCTAGGATGTACGCTTTTTCAAATAAAAAAGGCAACATTTAAAATCGGTTAAAAAATAGCAGTAGGGTTCTTGAATCTCGATATCATGCAAATTGGAATCATATATGTCATTTTCGTTACTAAACTCAGTGCTAGGGGTTTATTAACATTTAATCATAAATAAATTCAACGAATCCGATAAAATAATTTATTGTTTACCATTAACTAAATATTAATTATTCGCGAGTATTGTGTTCAAGAGTAGGACCTAAAATGATAAGACTCGATTCCAATTTTCAATATTTCGTAAATCGAGCTTCAAGAGTAAAGGATAGCGATTAGCGCCCAGTTGTATGGAGCAACGCCCACTGGGCCGGGGCGCATCGGCGCAAATTTTTCCGCGGCACCCCGCGCGCATACCCCTATGCAGCCGACAGTGACCAAAGATCGTGATATTACTGTTAAGAAAAGAGCACTGTGGTATTTTAGCGCTAAAGTTTCGTACAACAACTACTAGAGGCGCCACTTTCAATACTTGAAGATCGTGTGTCAACTACTAGATGACGCAACTTTCTATACTTGACGATTTTAACGTCGAAAGGCCTATTTCGCTGCTCTACCTTGGTACTGAGTAACAAAACTCCGCGCCGATGCGATGCGGCCCGGCCCGCATCAGTGGGCTTTGCAATGCGATGCGATAAACATAATTCTAACAACAATGATACTTGGACGAATCTAGGGTTTAATTTAGTAATCACTACAATGTATAAAACAAAGTCGCTTCCTCTGTCCCTATGTCCCTTTGTATGCTTAAATCTTTAAAACTACGCAACGGATTTTGTTGCGGCTTTTCTTAATAGATAAGGCGATTGAAGGGGAAGGTTTGTATGTATATTTTATAACCGTGCGAAGCCGGGGTGGGCCGCTAGTTATATCTAAGAGAATTAAATTCCAAGTGTTACCAGCTGTTCTGGCGAACTTCGTTCCACCCCTTTAGTTTGTATGACAATTAAAATGATTTTTTCCTAGTTTCCTCGCACTCGAACGGGGCACAAAAGTATCCAATACCCTCCTGGTGCTAAGCTGCCTCCCTATCAATTTCCAGCCAAATTGGTTTACCTGTTCTTGAGTTATACCTACATAGTGTTTCTAACACAACGTTTTAGATACGATCACATATATACGATCAGTGTCAAATTATAAGTATTTTGGCGCGAAAAAACAGTAAAGACAGAACTTTATGAATGAATTGGAGTTACCAGCAGCCAAAGACTCCAAATACATCCAGCTCAACACACCATTAAACTGATTTTATTAGCATCAACAGTACACACACAAACCGCAAACGTATTTTTACGAAGAAAAGAAATACAATCCTAGTCTTATTACGTAAAAAAATCAGCTTACTTGAGATCATAGTCATCCGTGCCCGTCAGGAACTTGTAGGTCGGTGGGAACCTAATCTCTGGCTCTGTAAACTCCGAGAATGCTTCCCCACTATCCATCACCGCTATAAGCTGGTCGTGTTTGAGTAAAGCTGTGTATTTATCCTTCTCCACCTTTTGTAGTGTTGCCACTATTTCCTCAGACGTCGGACTGCTCCCGGTTGGATGATCTGTCCGGAAGTTTAGGTCGCCGATCCAAAATACGTAACTGAAAAAAAACATTTGCTAGACTATCGGAATAGACATATTTATTTTGTTGTCGCTGTCCTGTCTTAACTATATAAGTATCTTTACGCCCGTATGCCAGAAATTTTAGGAAGAGTTACAACCAGGGCATCCACGACTAGCGGAAGACACTAAATCCCACAATGTGATAGGCATTGTCAACCTGGCACATATCCAATCTCGGGCAACGTGGTTTTTGGTAGAATCAAAAACAAAAATTCTTTATTGCCCGACCCGGAAATCGAACCTGGGACTATGGGATCTAATTTGCCCGTGTTGGTCCGGGCTCCTTTGTAGAATAGACCATCTGCCTTCCTGTGCCAGGCAGCTCGTAAAAGGCGAGCATAGGCTTGCCGTCACTAGTACCATGACATCTGACCATATGGTAGAGTTTCGTAGCGATTCACCCGGATTGGTACCACCGCCTTACCTATTCCTTCTGCCATAACGTCATGACGTGTTCCAGTTTGGAATGTAAGGTAGCCGGTACACTTACTTTTGCTCGAGGCCAAACATCCCGCCTCAGGTTGGCAACGCACCATTACCACCTTTGGTGTTTCTAGGCGGCGTGAATTTCTTACCATCAGGAAAACCGTCTGCTTATTTGTCTTTCAATAAATCAAAATCATAAAAAAACACATTAAAAAAAATAAAAAAATCTAACAAAATTATATTTTCTTAGAATTCTTGTATTTTGTTAACACAATATACAAAAACAATGCTTTGCTAATTAAGAAATAGCTACGTATAAATTCAATTATTACGTAAGCGTCTATATATAGGTAAAATATAATATAATTTATATACTTCTTTACTTATTACAAATGACGTTGCGTTGTCTGTACACAAAAAACTTTTTTGTAAATTTCCTATCCTAATTTAAATGTAGAATATCTCGTATTAACGATAAGATCTGTTTATAGTGTTTTAGTTTGAATTTTCCTGTTCTTTTTGTAGTTGTATTAAAGAAATAAACATTCAAGAAAAACATTTACGTAAAACAGTAACGTTCCAACCATAAACATTTTTGATTTGATTGTATATCACAAGTATTGAATCAGTTTACATCTATAATGATACCTTCCTCATTAATTTTAGGACACTCTAACGCTACATTGCAGAACCATTTTAAATTAATTGAATAAAATCTTAGCAACATGTTACATGAAAATGATTTTGAAGCGATTTCGGTGCGTTCATAGCATGCCTTATACCAGGGGTGGGCAAATTCTTTTGACCGCGGGCCGGTAAATTAAAAAAATCTAGTGGCGGGCCAGTAAATTATAATTAATCTTGAGGCGGGCCGGTTTATTAAAACACCTAAAAATAGCAGTAAATATTAAAACGTTGTATAAAGATAACATAAGGCATTTTATTTTTATTTTACAATTCTTTATTGAAATAAAATCTATTTATGAAGTCTCAACATATGAAATACGCAATATATATGTTTGAAGTAACGATTTAGTATCTTAATTGTTCAAATTTCAATAGTCTTTTACATTTCGACTATTATTTTTTTAAGGAGGTTCATATTTTTTCTAAAAAAAAAAACCCTCGGCGGGCCGAATTAAAACCTCCCAAGGGCCGATCCGGCCCGCGGGCCGTAATTTGCCCACCCCTGCCTTATACTATACTTTATACTGAAATTACAATACTACAGTGTAGATACTGAGAAATTTCAGTCTTACACATTTTTCATTATACACACACCAGGGCGAAGATGTATGTCGCTATCAATTTCCATACTGCTAAGGTTTGGAAGTGGCTTTTAAAATTAATATTTCCAGAGAATTAAAATTTCGCCCTTTTTCAAGCAAAAAATAACAGGGTCAGAGATTCAGTCTATCTTATTTGATTTCAACATAACTTTCCATCAGGTAGGTGAGTCAACCTAATATACTTCCTATAAAAAAAACCTCAATGGGTTTCAATGAAATGTTGGAATTATTATCACTGTATTATGTTTTTCCAATACTGATAAAAATAGATATGATAACATTTCGAAGAAAATCAATATTTTAAACTATTTACTGTATGACCAAACAAACAATCAGGATTTATCAATTTTGTCCTGTATATGGCTACATACAGGCACTATAAACTAATTAATTGTGTATACGTTAATTTTTTTAGTAACATTTTTATCTATAATCTATATAATTCTTAGATTTCATAAGGTAGATAAGCGGTTTTTAAGTGTGAGTAAGTTTTTGTAGTTATTTCAACATTCAAAAGACTTTAAAAAACACAAGTCCTTGTGTTTTTAAGCATTATTTGATAATACCATAATTACTGTATTAATGAAGTTAAGACAATTTTTGTTTTAGTAGCATTATCTATGTATTTCTTAGATTATATAAGTTGGGTCTAAAAATAACATGGAATCAAAAGATTAGGGATTCTGGGTGTAGCATTTTCCATTTCAATAGATATAAAACCTACCAAACTCCTTCAAAACTCTCCCTCTTTTGTAAGCAAGTAAGTAAGTAAGTATCTTCACGCCCATATCCCCGAAGATGTAGGCAGAGGCAAAAACGGGCACCCATAACTAGCTGAAGACACTAGGTCCCATAATGTGATAGGTGGCAAGCCTATCGCCAACCGGGCATATATTCAATCCCGACCAACGTTTTTTTTATTAGAAAATCGGAAAAACTTAATTTTCTTTTGGTTGCTCGCCTCGGGAATCGAACTCGGGACCTCATGCAGTCAAGTCCGACAACTGAACTACTAGACCACAGAGGCGACGCCCTATTGTCTATTTAATAAACAAAGACTATACCATGTTGAACCTTGCTGTACTTGAGTCTATGTTTATTAAGAAGATGGCTATTGTTTAGAACCACAATGTCAGAAAATACACCTCATAGACATATTCTGCTAAAAACATTGTTTATTTAATATTTCCATTACTTAAGCAGCTGATAAAAATACGTCAAGAATTCCCAAGAATTTATACATTTCCCACGATAAACAATAACAAAATTTATAATATATTCCAACTGTAAATAACCCGAATCAGAGATACACAACCTTATACTAGGTCCTTACATACAAAATTGAGGTTTTGTATGAGAGGAACAATAAGTCGAATATTTAGAGTAGCAGCAGAATTTTCAGATTAGTGGTGGCAGATCTACCATCTTACCTATTTGTTCTAACACAATGATAGATCCTCTCACCATAATGACAGTCTCATGTTCAAGTATGAATAACTTATAGATAAATAAACAAATAATAAATATCCATGGACAAATTACACGAATTGAATCTAACCTCAAAGTAATCAAATTATATGCTTGTATTATGGGTGTTAGTCAACAATACCAATACACAAAAATACTTAAATAGATACCAGAATAAATTTAATAAACACCCAGACCCAGAAATGCAGACATCTAAATGTTCATCACACAAATTCCTGCTGCTGTCGGGAATCGAACCCGAGCTTCGCGGTTCGTCAATGTACTTAGGCATGTACGCTAGCCACTAGACCAACGAGGCGGTCTATTGTGTCTATGTTCTCTACTGTTTCCTGTCAGCAGAAGAGCTGTGTGCCTGTTTCCTGTCTTATTATATAAAATAGGAACTTACTCATGATATAAAATATTTGATGTCTCGCTGATATGATAGAAATGCTGCTTGATAATAGTATTATAATCATTAATCCTATCTGCCAGTAAATGTTCGTGTGCCGTAAGGTGGCAATTGACTAGACATACGGAACATCCATATATATTAAATCTTACACTGACAGCTCCTTTGTTGCCCTAAAATAAACAAGCAATAATAAAATAACCACGTTAACGGTAAAGAAAAGAATCCAAAATTTCGCCATGGGACTAGAATCCTCAGTAGCTGAAAGGCTTTCGTTGGTTTAAGACAAGAGGTTACAGGTTCAAGTCCTGCCTGGGGCGAAATTTTTCTTTCTTTAAAATTTGGAATATTTTAATAAATTTCATAATAAACCCAAGAAGCTTTTAAAATGCTTTTATATGGTAAGTACACAAATTGTAAATTTGTAATAAATAAAAAAAAGGAACAAAAAACGCCTGCAAACAAACAACTGCTAAATAACATAATAATATTATGATACATACATTTTTAAAACGTTTTTATTACTAGCTCCCTTTTGATACGCAATTTTTTTTTATGATAGTGGAAGGCAAGGTAGCAGACAGATTTCCTGATGGTAGAAATTCACACTGCCTAGAGACACCAAAGGTGGTAATGGTGCGTTGCCAACTTGAGGCCAGGATGTTAGGCATCAATCAAAAGTAAGTTTACCAGCTACCTTACCCTCCGAACCGGAACACGTCACAGCAAGCATTGGATGTTATAGTGGCAGGAATAGGTAAGGTGGTGTTACCAAACCAGGCGAGTCACTGCAAAACTCTAAAACTTAGTAGGATGTCACGGTGTTAGTGATTGTAAGCCTATGCTCACATTTTACGAGCTTCCTGGCAGGAAGGCAGATGTTCTATTCTGCAAAGGAACCTGGAGTAACATGGGGAACCTATATTGCTATTCTAGGAAAAAATATTGATTTCTCGCTCCTTTTGTTATTTGCCAGTGCCATTAATAAAATTTACAAGCTAATCCAGCTACTCACTACCTCAATTTGGACTAATGCAACATCACCACATAGTATGTCAAAAATCTTCTAACTGTTTGGGCTGTAGAGTGTGTCAAAGAAATGGATGTACATAATACGCACACAAAAGACGTTATCCTCTTCTGATGCAGTTGTTTAAAAATAATATAAACAAATGTAGAGGTTTTTGGGTAACAATAGGCGAAAAATTCTACTGCTTCAATTTTTCAAAATTTATTCTATATCATGGCCATTTTTAATGAAATAAATATATATGACTATTTCTGATAAATTAGTTAACACTAAAATACTTGCACAATAGGCTTGTGTCCACCAATAATAAATCGGGTTTGTTGTGGTATCTATAGTTTTGTTATTATTAATAGATGTCAATAAAATTTATTATTTCCAATAAAATATAAAGATTAATTTTATTTTTAAGAAATATTAAGCTGAAAAAAAACAATTTCATCATGTGACAGTGAACGCCGATCAGACCGCGTTACGTCACAGAGTGCGTCCGCCATTGTTGTTGTTGACGTTTTAAAACAAAGCAAAGTATCAATTACCAACTACGGTTTGTTTTGTTTTGCACTGAGTGACGTCATTCAGAACGCCATGATAGTTTAGAGCGTTTTCGCGGCAAATTCGTACAGGTTTATAAAAAAACTAAAAATAATAATGTTACTCATCGATTTTTGAAAATAAATTCAGTTATTTCTGTTCAATATCGAATAAAGGAAAGAATCAATCACTAAATACATTTTTGGACACAAGCCTATTATAATCATAGAAGGTAGCTAAGTTCTAAGTTCTTTTATTCATTTATTTGATACTTTTTTACTCCACATATCATTACAAATACTTAGTGTAGCTCGCGATGTGTACTTTCTTAAACCTACAAACCAGTTATTGTCTTTTCATTTAATTTTTAGAAAACAAAAATTAGGAAGAAGCAGGTTTCATATTAATAATCTATCTAGGATAACAGATAGGGCTGCTTTAGTAACCAGGCAACCACTATTATTTTTTAATAAATATCAAAAATATCTTAGCAACATATCTCTGTTAGGTCTATCTCTATCTGTAGATAGGCTATTAATATTGGCTGTTAGTCGGCTTGCAGATTATATTTTGAACCTACAGGAAATCCAGTTGTAAATGACTTAAAGTGACTTGTGAAGCAAGTGAGTGAACCATTTTTGAAATTATCACCTATTTATTTATTGCTTCTTTGATGTGACTTACCCATAATCCACCAAGTCCTGTTTTAGTGTACTGGGCTTCTATATCTCTTAGATGTGTAACATGTTTCATTTGAGTATAAACCAATAAAATAATGCCTTGTAGTCTTATGGTCTTTGCTATAATGAATCCTTGGCGACAGAGTATGTTGTTGAACATAGACGTCCACTGATCAGTAAACAAACTGTCCATCAGCATATTTTGAGGCTGAGATTTTACCTCTTGTAAGCTAAAACAAAAAATTGTCATTTTAATTTATTTTGTAATTTAAAAAATTTTGAGAAATAAAACATTATGCTTAAAAATATCATTTTAATTATTGTTCAGTTTACAAAATTTTAAATTTTTGAAAATTTAAATATTCAGAAGATTTATTACTAAAAACATGATATACATTACTCTCATTGTGAAACTCTGATTTCACAACAAGATATGTGCTACTAACATTAGACACATATTAGCAAAAAAACAGTAATAAGTTAAAAAATCTGTCTTACAAGTTAAAAAAAAATCTCTAAAATAATAAATTTACAAAATTTTAGACCCATTAGTCGAAACATTAATATCCCATGTAAATAAAAGATAGGTAAGGTAGGTAGCATTGTTTAGACAATATAAAAAAATGTGGGATTTTAATTCTCTTCAAACAATGGGAAGATTAGCAAACAAAAGTTTAAAATATTTTCAATTAGTCACCAAATTCTAAAGGTGCTGTCTGCAAGGGATCCCCTGTGTTGGTCCAGGCTCCTTAAACTTACTATTGCGTAGGGACTAACATCCTAGCTTCAGGTTAGCAATGCACCATTACCACCTTTGGTGTCCCCAGGCAGCATGAATTTCTTACCAACAGAAAATTAATCTGCTTTTTTGTCTTCCAATATTATAAAAAATATATATTTTAATACAATTGGGAATAATTTTGATTGTTAAATAGATGATTCTGATAATAATAATGAATCATAACCTGAAACACAATTATAATCTGATACAACAAAAACTTAATTCTAATTTTGTACTTTGTAAACTTATTTATATTTTGTACTAGCTGTCCGCAACTTCATCTATGTGGAATTTATCGAAAAGTTATTTTATTATAAAAGTAACTCCTATAATATGGAGCAGCTATTAGCCAGTGAAAGTCCATATTGGTCCAACCATTTCAGAGATTTGTTAGAACAGACAAAAATTGAAAAAAATATTATTTTGATATTTGTTCCAAATAAACATTCTTATATACATAGAAAAAATGGTCATGAACATGGGCTTCAGTCTCTTTGATTAAAAAGCTTCATGATAATGCTTTTGTATTCCAATTTAAACTTTATAAAGCTTGGTTAATTGTAAAAATAGTAACTTTACAAATAAAAAATGAACTAAATTTGGCACTTGATTCTCTATACCTACGCAATAAGGAATTTGGGATGAAGGTATATTACTTAAGACATTAAAACCTTAACATATACACACATAAGTGAACATTCAAAATTACTAACAATAAACCCTGCAATAATAATAAGATAATACAATATCTAATCTTGATACTTCAAATATGGCAACATACCTTTAAAACTATCAAGATTTTGAGAGATTGTATACCTATATAATATGATATTTGTATAATTGTTATTCCATCCTAAACTTAAACTTGAACTGGTAATCAACAAATGAATGAATTGTGATAAAATTATCTGTACAGGTAGTAAAAATGTCTATAGTTCTTAAAAAAGTACAAATATAAATTTTATATACATTTCAGTATCGCTAATTTGAACATTCACTCATATTTAATAATGGGGAAAGGCAATAATTAGTAAGCAATCATAAAAAAATACCTATTAAATATGTCAACACAAAATAATACCATGTTAATTAATAAGTATGCCAACAATAATCACATATTAAAGCCATTTAAAGAGTGGGAAACGTAAAAACTTACCCAATGACATAAAAGTCTGGCAAAGGTTTACTTTTATTAAACTGTGATGGAAAATCCAGCAATGAATTTAAGTCTTGACCTGGACTTTTGGTAGCAACGTTCCAAGTAACAAAATAAAATCTGGAAACGATTCATAAATTAACACAGTTTTTATTTAATAACACTTGAGAAGATAAGCAATTTTATCAAAAACACCTTGTAAATTTACTTTCAAGTTACCTGAGAGTATCCATGTTTAAGTGATCAGTCACCACAACAAGTAACTCATTAAAAGTTCAATTATTACAGGTACAAGATATACCTATTTGTCAATTAGTAAGGAATTTATATTTAAAAAGTTCTCGAGAGAAAAATCATCAGTATCACCGCTTTATTCATCGCACTTTTCTTCACAAATTACAATTCTCTTTTGATGATTTTGATCGTAAATTGACATAAAATCAGTGTGACCAGATTTAATTTTAAGAAAATACCGAGGCACCTCAAAAAAATACTGAAATATACCGACTAACATAGGACAGATATACCAATAAAAATACTGATTTTCTTAAAACGTTTTATTTATTCATGCTCACAATAAATGTTAGAATTATATTTTAACATCCTTTTCGAAGGATTAAAATTTACACAACCTCCTTCATCTTTAATACCTTGGTTTAATACTTTGGTCCGTTTTTATTAAATTTATCTTTGAAAATATGCGCTCGCATGCAGCATTCGACACCGGTATACATAGAAGAGATTTACTAAAACTAGTTATATTTTTGTATTTTAACATGCCATCACTGTTAGAAATTTTTCCAACTTCCACCCAAAATTGTTCACACGAGATGGGTGAGCCAGTGCTGGAAGATTGTAACAAATCACTTACTTCGCGATCAAACTTTAGGGTTCTATATTCTTCGTCAATTAACTGCATTTGTTCTGGCTGTACTTCGCTTGGGAAAATTGGAAAAGCTTCTATTACATTTCGTAAACTGCGAAATTCTTTATGCACGGCAGTGTGTGGGTTAAGAAATTTCAGTTCTCGAAAAACTGGATTTTCAAAAGGCAAACGTAATTTCAATTGCGTGCTCAACTCAATTAAAAATGATTGGCACCTTCTGAAAAACTCAGCAATCTGTTCTTTCATGTTTAGATTTTCTCTGTGTTTGATTAATTCTTGGCCTACTTGAATACCTAAGTACATATCTTTCAGTGGCAAATAATTTACATTAGACTTTGGGTCTAACGTAAATACATTGTCCGTACGTTTGATGTAATTAGCTTTCATGAAGCAACCCAAAATCGACAAGTACATACTAGATGCATTATCATACAGTCTATCAATGCACAGATAGTCGCCTTGAAAAATTATGTTAAATTTGTCTACAATCGGCAAAATGTAGTCCAAAAAGTAAAAATACAATTTGTTTATATCAGTGGTAAGAGAATTAAATAAAAATTCTGATGACATATTGCGATCACTCAAGTATTGGTCTTGAAAGAACAATTGCAATGCCCTCCACTGCTCAATTATTCTACTAATACAGGCATGAAGTGAAAGCCACCTTATGTCGTAATGACGCAAAATTCTATGATTTTCAGTGTCTGTGAAATTTTGGAACTCAGCAAATTCTCTTTGACGCTTGCTGCTTTTGAGAAAAATATCCATATACTTCTTTTACTATTTGTTCTAAATTTCTAGGCAGTATTTTACAGGCGTGGCTAACACTTAATGCTGCAGAGTGACAAACACATTTCATGAAAAAGCACTTTGGGTTTACTTCTTTAATTTTTGCAACAATGCCAGAATGTTGACCAAACATCACATTCGTAGTATCAGCAGCGAATCCTATTACGTCTTTTATGTCTAAACCTAATTCGGATAATTTTGATGACAACGAATTAAATAATTGACCTGCGGTCTCACCACTTAAATCAACTAAATCAAGGAATTTGGTTTGTACAGTACATTTAGTTTCAGAGAAGTATTTAATTACTATAGCCAATACTTTGACTGTTGCAACATCTGTACTCTCATCGATTATAATTGAATATACTGGTTTACCTGAAAGAGATGCAGTACCAAGTATGTCCTCAATCATATCTTTTTCGAAATTGGGTCCTAAAACATTATAAGTTATAGCGGCTGCTTTGGATCTCTTGCAGGAAAATTCTTTCGCAATATCGGAATCAGTAAAACACTTCACTAGAACATCACTAAGATGGTCCATAGCTCGAAATGGGATGTTGTGTTCCGACAGAAAACTGCATAAACGCAGTTCAGCTTTCTTGACTTCGTCTTTCAGTGGGGCCTTTTTAAAAAATGTATCAACCTGAAATTTTAAAAATATTTGGTTGCTTAGTTTTTTTATAACAGCGCCGCATTTCACAGCTGTTACCTACTGGTTTTTAGAAACAAAACTAGGATTATTAACTTAAAATATATTCGAATTCCTTGAAATAGGTTTGTAAAGCGAGTTATGCTTACCTTTGACTGTCCTTTATATTGCATCAAGTTCGATTTATGCTTTTCAGTATTTGCATGCTGTTTTATAGATGCTAATCTACTTTGCAGTTTCGAATTGCATGCTTTGCAAAATGCGGCGAACTCGTCATCTTTATAACGTGAAACTTAAACACTTAGCTAAATAACTTTGCTGAAAACTAGACATGCTGTCCGGATGAATGCAACTAAATAAATAAAACAACGAAGATCGATCGCGTTCTATTTATATGATGACGAAAACATCTCCTAGTTTGGGGAAATCCCCGAATTATCGAAAGAAATTCGTCAAAGACTAAGTCGAATGTAGAAGAGACAGTCATTTCACTTGAACCGTGTTAGACGATTTGATACTAGTAATAAAGTATCTTTTAAGCTTAACTACTACCTATACATGCAGCTGAAAACTTAAAGACTAGACGTTGTTTTGAAAATTATGTTAACTATATTATGTAGAAAATTATATGAAAATTATATTATTAACTAGCGGTCCGTCCCGAATTCGTCCAGGTAGGCTGATATTCATGAAACACAACGAATTTGAATGGATGTAATCTAGGAATTACACTCTATCTAATAGTGCAAACCACATTAAAACCGGTCCATCAATAGTAAAGCTTAAGGCGGACATACAATCTGCAAGTCTGATTAATACTATGTATTGATTGAAAATTGTATATGTAATACAATACTACAATGCCAGCAACGACCGTCTTTCTTGTCGTATCTTTTGCCTTATTTTACATTTGTAGACAAAATGTCACTAACCTTAGAAATAAAGAAATATTGTGAATACAGTTGTCAGTTCTCACGCAAACATACGTAGATGTTTTTACTTTTACTTTGTTGGTACCTTTTATTTGAAAAACTAAAATGTTATCTATAGCTAACTTCATCATGTCAGTTTTTCGTGACGGTGTACGCGCGCACCGTAAAAATTTACCCTCATATTTTTTTCCTAACGCGCCAAAAGAAGTATAACTTCAATAAACATCCAGACCCGGAAATGCAGACATCTAAATATTTATCACGCAAAAACCTGCCCCCGTCGAGAAACGAAGCCAAGCCTCAAGGTTGAATAGAGTAATTAGGCCTGTACGCTAACCACTCGAATGAGAACACGAGGATGAGGACAACGAGGCGGTTTTAAGGACTTATGGTAAGGGCTTATGGTGACCATTAAGTGACATTAAGTGCTGCCAGAAAATTCGTTTACATCCTGTTGTACTCTAAAACATATTGAATTACTTATCTTATCAAAATGTTAGTTTTGAAACTTTTACTGGCAATACTAAAATATTCAATAACTTGAAGTCTGAAATGTCAATTATCAAGTGTCAAACTAGCAAAAACCGCGGCCCGGGAATTCGTAGTAAAACAATCAATAATTTCTCTAACTAAATAATTTTGTGACAGTCTGCACTTTTCTAATTTCAGAATCTTAATATTCAGCTAACAAAGCGGTTTTACTATCTAGTAAGTATTACGTATCTTAAAACAATTAGCTTAAAGCTTTCTAGCGACATTTTTTAAGCCAATAAATCTAGATTAGATTTTTTGCACTTATGTTTAGTAATAAACTTGAATTAATTATTCACAGGCCATGCCTAGAACAAGAAGATCACTCAAAGATTTGCAGCATTCTGCTACAGACAGGGAGAATTTAGTGGGCAGACCATCGAAAAAGTTAAAACACCAGTTGAGCCAGGAAAATGTCTCGTAAGACCATTTCCAGTTATTCCTTATAATATGTTTATTATTGTTAGGTGACTACATGTTAATACATGTTTCAGTGATATTGAAGTTAAGAGGAAGAATTTATTTTCCAAAGAAACTCAAGCTAATTTAGAGGATAACATATCACCAACGGATCTGACAAGTTCTGAACCCTCGGAGAAGTATTGGGAAATCTTAGCTGAAAAACGACAGTAAGATTTTTTTAAATTGTTGATTTATTTTAAATTTGGCAGAACTTAAGTAAAGAAATGACAGATTTGTTATTCCACTGCCCTCTAAACAATGCTGTTTAGAGGGCAGTGGAACTGCTGTTTAAACAATGTTTAAATTAATTTGGAAATTTTCAATAACCCCTAACAGATCCTATCTGTAATGTACCTAAGATCCTTCCAATCACGTCAGCTTTCTAACAAAAATAAAAAAAAAACTTTGATATTGGTCCTTTCCTTTAGGAGTTAAATGCCTTGTAATTACTTTCTAATATTAATAATTAATTATTTACTACGTAAATTCCAAAAAAATAATGGTTGAATAACAAACACATGTAGGTCAATTCATTTTTAAACTATGTAATATCCTATTAATTTGTAAATTTGTTTAGAGTTGCATTACAAGACGCATTGGATGAAAATGTGAAACTGCGTCAAATCATTGAAGATTTAAAAGAAGAAAATGAAAAGTATAAGCAGATGTTGGATGAAGCTAATAGCTTTGTGGAGGTGATCAAGGTAAGTAACATTTATTTATTGCAGCTTTAGCTTTGATGTGGAGGATTTGTCAAATGTCACGTAAACATTTCAATGTTTCATTAAAATTTAGTCACATGTATTGGTATTACAACTGTAAAACATTTGATATTGCAAATGTCTGTGATGGTGATCTTTTACCATCATGTAAGCCTGCTTTTTTTTATCCTTTTATATCTGCCTTGTTGGTCGAGTGGCTAGCGTACATGCCTAACTACACCAACCAACAGCAAGGCTTGGGTTCGATTCCCGACGGAAACAGGCATTTGTGTGATGAACATTTAGATGTCTGTATTTCTGGGTCTGGGTGTTTTATTAAATTTATTCTGGTATCTATTTAAGTATTTCTATGTATTAGTATCATTGACTAACATCCATAGAACACAAGCATATTTTGCTTTCTTTGGGGTTAAATTCGATTTTTTTAACTTGTCCAGTGAAATTTATTTATTATTTTACTAGCTGTCCCGGCGAACTTCGTTCCACGCGCTCCGTTTGTATGGGAAAATTTTAAATGTTGGTTTTCCTAGTTTCCTCGTAGTTTTTACTTATTTCTCACCTTTTAAACCTTCCCTGGACTTTTACTAATAATTCAAAACCAAAAGTAGCAAAATCAGTTCAGCCGTTCTCGAGTTTTAGCGAGACTAACGAACAGCAATTGATTTTTATATATATAGATTATTATTATTTATTTTTGTATAAGAAACAATTTCACTAGTAAACCAATTTTTATCAACTGGCTTCATAACCTACTGGGTTCATAACCAATTTATACACTATTTTAGAATAATAGTCCAAGAAAAATGTTAGGGAGTTTCATTTCTACTGATGATAAGAACCAGCCTCAAATGATGAAATGTACACCAAATCAAAATAAGATGAT
Source organism: Calephelis nemesis (assembly GCA_002245505.1). NCBI lineage: Eukaryota > Metazoa > Arthropoda > Insecta > Lepidoptera > Riodinidae > Calephelis > Calephelis nemesis. Next base: position 94,714 of record NJDD01001953.1, on the reverse strand, counting down.
CATAATACTAATTACAGTGTTTGTTGTATTCAATTATCAATGGTAATATAACCAACAAACTTAGTATAAAGGGTTTATGTTCTAGTATTAGATCATTGCCCTATTTGATTTCTATAGGAAGGGTGCATTAGTATTCGCACATAGAAAACAATTTACTAATAAAATTTACGTGCCCGTTGATGTGGTGTGTAACTTCACTTTTGCTAAAAAAAGTAAAGTGGCACACTAGATCAAAGGGCACATACGTTTTATTAGTAAAGTGTTGTGTATGTGCAAACACTAATGTATAATATTGGCATATTATGTTATATGAAACAGAAAATAAATAATTGTGAAAATCGTAGCTATTGGAGAGTAATTTAATAATTATTACACAACTGTTTATTTTAGTTAAAATTTCAAAAAGAAACACATTTTATTCTTTTAGAACACATGTAAATTAAAATAGACTATTACATAAAATGCTATATGTTAACATATCTGCATGTATGCACCATAATTATTAAAAATAAATATATCAAGAGTTTAGGTTTTTAAGCTTTAAAAATTAACAAGGTTTGAAACTTACAGGAGGAGTTAGCGAATGGCAACAGAGATGATACTGGGATTGATGTGAACGATGTCAGCACTGCTGATGAAACCACCGAGGAAGAAACAAGTCTTAATACTTAAATCAATGATGATTTAACATAATCTATTAGATTTTCACAAAAAAAATTACTCTCTTTTCATGTTAAAGTAGAAAGTTTTGAAATATAGATGTCGTAACATTTAATGGTAGTAAAAATAACTTAGCAGTATTGATTCTTACACATTTGTCACTGTCCATTCTTTTATTTTAGAGTTTTAAATGAATTTTGTGTAAAGAAAGTAATTGTGTTATAAGATTTTGTTTTAAGTAACAAATAAGGTTCACTCTTATATTTAGTTTAATATAAAAATATTTCATAAACTTAGCTGAAGATCAAAAACAAAGACTAAATAAGTTCTATTCAGTATTTTATTCATCTTAACTTATAATAAAGTTACTACATGTGCTATCAGTGTTTTAGTTGCCTCTTAATACAATTAACTTTATGATATGGCAGTGAGTTAATTAGCCTTAGTATGAAGTTTTGGCTTTGCAATTGTCAAGTTTGATAAGATGTACGAAAAAGAAATGATCAAACTACGCACGGTAGTTGTAAAAGCCATAAAAGAAGAAAAAGACCTGAAAGCAACTAGTTGTTACCTGTGGCTTGATAGTTATTTAGGAATCCCGCAAGAATCTATTGAGAGACTTCAAACTCAAACCTGTCTTCTTAGTTTAGTTTTAGATTTAATTTCAGGTAGTACCAAAATGTTGTCTTAAATTATAATATATTTTTTATACATCAATTTTTTCCAAAATAGGTATTTAAAATTGAGACGGTTTTTAGCCGTCTAATACCTATCTAACAAAAGATATCAACAAAATATGATATAATGGTAAGTTTTCTCATTTGAAACTTCCCTTATAATAAATTGATAAATATGACCAGCTATTATTAATTATAATTATATTAATTACAATTATATTATTAATTATAATTATAAGGTAGGTAAGTACAGTATTTATAGATTGAGTGTTTTTTAATGGAAGAGTTCATCAGTTAAGAAGTAAATCAAATAAAGGAATGTACTGCAAACCATAAGTGGTTTGAATCAGGATTTTTGTGCAGATATATTTTATTTGTTGAACTAAACATTCATTTTAACACATAATATGTTGAAAGGATTCTACTTATAGGTTGTTAAGAAATAAATTAGAAGTGTGTATATTGTATTAAGTGTTTGCTCGAAATCACATTTCAATTCTTGTATTCAAATGTACATAAACTTCATGCTAGAGGTTGAAAACAATATTTATGGAATGGGTTAATATTAACAGGTTTACAAGTAAGTACATATACAAATTTTATAAAATGTATATTTTATTTTCATTTTTTCAATCATTTGTATGTTTGCCTTGAACTCAAAAAAAAAAACATATAGCTCTTAGTTTCTAAAAATGTACCTGTCTGATAATAAAATAGGCTATAAAATATCCATCAGTACAAAAAGTTATCACAATTTCAGCCTTTTATCAATTTAGAAGCCAATTCACTAGTGAAGTTTCATTGATCACAATGTCATTTTGTGGTTTTTAAGAATGCCTTGAAATGATCATCAAAATTAGTCTCGTAAGTCCAAGGCAGCAAGTCTGGATACATGGTGATCTCTCTCAGAACATCAACATTAGCATTTTGTGGCAAGACACTTCTTACTTTCTCGTTTAAACATCCAGATGCATAGATATAATGATTTATTATTAGATTGTATATAAAATTAACATACTTTGAATCTAAATTATCATTTGTGGATGGTACTTGTGGTGTATGTGATTTGATTTTATTTAAATATCCAGTAGTTATTATCGGTACAACAAAATCGGCCTGAAAAGAAACAAAAATGTCATCAATATTCAATAAAGTTATTAGGTAAGTGAATTTCTTTTTATTACATGAGGCTTCACCGTAACAAGCAGGGAAGTTGACTATTAATAGATAAAAGGCTGCTTCTAATTCAGTAGTTGCTCAATTAGGAACAACAATAAATAATAAATTAAATAATGTTTGATCCTACATTTATCGCCATGCTCGATTTCAACAAAATCTGCATAGCAGCTCAAAAGTAAAATAATTTTAAAATATAACTAGGTGACCTGGAGAATTTCGTACTGCCTTGTTTTGGTGATATACCAATAGCACCGTGTCATGGGTGTTTTAAAATCATCCATGAAACCATTGAGATATAGATACAAAATTTCAATAGCTGTTTATGAATTAGGTGACAATGACAAATACAAAAGGATTATATTTATAAAAATAGGGTTCATATGTTATTTTGTTGAGGATGAACACTTGCTGATTGGGTATTCACTAATCTTTTTTCTTGGTAGTAGGTGTAATAAAGTCAGAAAATCCTATAAAATAAATATCTAAGAACATTTGATAAGAAATAAAAACTTAAATTAGTAACAAACCTTTTCAAAATATTCCCTGATACATTTTTCTGGGTTTTGATATATTTCTTCCCTTTTATCACTAAGGGTCAAGACTGTTACTCTGGGTGTATCCCAATTGTCTATATATTGTTGAATATTTAAAGCTGTGTCTAAGCCGTCTTCAGTATATGTTAATAGTAAAATAGGAGTATCATTTTCAACTTTGGCTTTTTCAGTCTTTTCTGGTGGCCTTAATGAAGGCTGATTAGGTTTTTGTTCCTTGTCCTTTATTGTATAATTTTTTTTCAAAGCTAGTGGCAAGTCTATTTGAAGATTTTTCATATAACTTATAACTTCTCTTGTACCTGAATCTTTACTGTAACTGTGATACCCGCTGTCATCTTTAATAAAACATTGGGCTAAATTACACAATGGAAGTTCAATTGCTTTTAAAATATCATATCTTTTCATTTTTATAAATGCATCTATTATTTTATCCAGGGTTGCAGTTTCATTTTGCATAAATATTTTTAAAACAATGTCAGCTGGATCATCCTTAACTGAATTTGTAATATACTGAAAGGAAAATTATGCAGAAATTAATAAATTTAATAATTTTTCCCTAAGTATGCAAATTAAATACTTGCGACATAGGTGACAGTCAACAATACACTTACACCTAACTACATATTTTATATTTTCTCAAACAGACAAAAACTATCAATTAAAACATCAAGGATTTCTTCAATAAAATTAGATAAAAGGCATATATTCTCAACATATTTCCTGATGGTATGAAACACACATTACTAGTAGACACCCAAGGGTTGCAATCTAAACTAGCTGGGATAAATAAGTTCACCGTCTACTCTACCATGGTAATGTAATATACAGTAGTCTAAGACGGTTGACGGAAATAAATATCTACAATTAAGTGTTACACCAACACGGGATAGAGCTACAGGTGTGCTGTGTTATAACTACATCTGGTAAGTAGATGGAAATCCAGGGCAAAATTGTTTTTAGTTGAAATTGAACAACTACATTTCATTTGTGTTATCAGATTGAATGTGTAATTTCATGAAGTCAAGATCAACACCGGACCGTTAGACTACCTAGGCGAATTTTAATATGAAATTAGCATGCGTAGCGACTTACATTTAAATCATTCTGTGATATGTCCAATGAATAGCCAAGCTCTTTCCATGTATTAGGTGTTCCACCAACTAATTTGACGATACTTTTCCATGCATCGTAACATGTTGAGCCCATTGGAGTCTTTGGATTTCTATAGTAGAGCAAACTTGTGTGTAAAAAACATACTTTCTTGCTCAGTGTATTTAATTCTGATATTTCTCTCAATCTCTCCTCTTCTATTATGTCTTCTAGAGCTAATGTATCGATACTGATCGTATCTGATTTGTCGAAATCTTTCAATAAATCCCTGAAATAATCATTTTAAAAATTACCACACAATTAAAAAAAAACTTAGATTGTAACAATTTGGAAACTTACATAACGCTATGCTAAATATTTTTTTAAAATAGTTTTTCTGTTTTACAAACTATATAATAACATTATTTCCCATTCGCATAAAATAAGGAAAAACACACAGAAAATAATGTACAGGAACAGTTCTAAGTAGTTGTTTTGACAATAGGCAATAGGCATCAGTGTGATCAGATTTAAATTGGGCGTGCTCGGCCGAAGTAAGTACTTACTAAATTTAGTAAGTCACTTACTATGCTTACAAAATTTTCGGCCGGAACACAAAATAAGTGCTAACGCAGTAAGTATGGCTTAATATCCGACGCCATTTTGCTTATTGTTTATGTACGGGATATGTCATAAACCGGTGTTTTGATGTCAAGCCAGTAAGTCTGTCCTCGCCGAAAAGCGCTACAGTCAGCTTGTAAGACTTTAATTTTTTTATGCTTACTGGCTTACTAAGTTTAGTAAGTACTTAATTCGGCCGAACACGCCCATTGACAATTCTGCGAAGTTGTGCCAAAATCTTCGGGGGTTAGAATGAACCACCGTCGTCATGAAATGAACGTTCGTTTCGGGCTGTTTCGGGCCGCTTATAAATGTCAAACTCAAAAAGCGTAGAACGTTCGTGCCAAACAAAACGTGACGACGGCGATAGACGTTAGACGTCTGACAATTGAGAAATAACAAATTTGATATTGACGTGTTTTAAGTCGTGTCGTCATAGACAAACTTTTGTTTTTTCATACAAATTGTCATTACCCTTCGTTTACACGATATCGCTTCAAGTTATGATTGTTCTAGCTTTATAAAAAACGATAACGTTTTGAAACGAAACGCATCGTCCAAGCGAAACGACGCGATCGCGCCGAGACGAAAGTGCACATTCTAACCCCCCTAAAGTCTGCTACTTTTAACCGACTTTAAAAAGAGTAATTTTTCAATTCAATTTCACTTTTTTCATGTGTTATGTGATTATTGTCAGTAATCGCTGGATTTTGATTATTCTCTTTTTGAAATTCCAAGTCAAAGAAAAAAAAGATATGAAATGTATTCAGTGACGTTCTTTTACACAGAATTGTCAATCGTTCGTTCCATATATAGAATCTATAACTTATTTTTCTTTATAGGTGTAAAATATGCGTATGTCTGTTCTTTCACTGCCTTGTGGAAATGCTGCAACACGTTCATTTTTATATATGTTCAAAATATAACTCAAAGTGTAAAAAGTAAGCTATAAAATGTTTTTCATCCCGTGTACTACTAAAACCGTCATAGATAGAAAAAAAGTTACACAATATCTAAGAACGTATCAACATCCAACAAAATTTCTCAATATCATTTAAGTAACTGTTATAGTTAGGGTTTTTAACTGCATTTTACATTTCAAAAGTTGATAGCAATGCCAATCACATTCAACCCATATTGTCCATACCTGCATATTAATTCTTATCCAAAGAAATAATTTAATATTTAAGTTCCTTTAGATTACTTTTTGAATTTTCCAAATCAAACAATTCGTTCAAAAGATATTACAAAATTAGAAAAATTCGTTTTCAACAAAATACCTACCTACCTACATCAAAATTTTGACAGACGTGAAGTTTTGCAGACGCTGCATTTATATTGCACTAACGACCCAGCAGAGCTTCGCTCGGATAGCAAAAATTCTTTTTACATTTACACTATTAATAAAGGGTTATGTATTTTTGAATGTTTGTAACGAATAAACCAAAAAAGTGCTGAATCCATTTTTTACTAGAAAAAAAATAGGGATCCCTACTAAAACCTTCATTGTAAAACAAAGTTAGATATTAAAAGACTTTCTTCGAGTGCGCTGCGAAAACCATTATAGATAAAAGAAAAAAAATACCATATTAAAGAACGTGTAAATATCTACAAAAAAACTTTGCAACATACTTTTATATTTAAGGTAATATAGAAATGCGGACCATATTCGAACTATATTATACATACTTTCGTATTAATCTCAAAATGAATAATTTCGTCTTTAGGAGTGCTTTAATATCTGTGAATTACATTTTAAATTATTTAAATAGAACATTTCATTCAAAAGATATTAAAAAACAAAGTTATATTCAAAAGAATTAAGAAAATTTAAATCTAATTGACAAGTGTTACGTTTTCTACAGATCGCCTCTGTGGTCTAGCGGTCCAGTTGTTGGATTTGACTGCACGAGGTCCTGGACTCGAATCCCGGGACGGGCAATAAAAAGAAAATTGGGTTTTCCCGATTTTCTAATAAAAAAATTCGCTCGGGATAGGATATGTGCCCGGTTCGCGATAGGCTTGTCACCTATCACATTGTGAGACTTAGTATCTTCGGCTAGTCGTGGGTGCCCTGGTTGTGCCTCTGCCTACTTCTTCCGGAATATGGACGTGAAGATACATTAGGACTGTTATAATATCTGTGGATTACATTTTAAGTTATTCGAGTAGAACATTTTAGTTCAAAAGATATTAAAAAACAAAGTTATATTCAAAAGGATTAAAAAAAAATTAAATCTAAGTGACAAGTGCTACGTTTTCTACAGAACCGCCTAAGCCATCTTACGCTGGTTTTTGGAGTTTTTTAAATCTCATCCATTCTAATTAGAAGTAGAAGTAAGAATAAGTCATGTACGGTTTGTAAATAGCGATTTGTCACTGTCTTAAAGTTTTTATATTTTATATTGTGTTTGCATAAAATTCTAATAAAAATGCTATATTATCATGTAATACTCTAAATCTTAAAATATTAATCAAATTCTGCTAAATCACAGAATTCGCGTTAGCATTTTGTCATTAGTCAAGTAGAAATTTGCATCAATTTGCATTAAATTTACCAAAATCGCGATTCAATTAGCCATAAGTCGTCAATAAGTCATGTCAGGGGTTTTGGCACCATCGAGAGAAAAATGGTCGAAATTTTTTCTCAATTATTTAATTTCGTGTTGATATTGAGTGAAATTAGTCAATTTTGTTCAATGAAAGTGCACAAATGAAATAATCATTAAGAAATTGGCGTATCATGCTGCCGCCAAATCTCATTACATGAGCTGCTTGAGTATTGAGGCCACTGCTTTACCCAAGAGCCTGGCATGACTTGCTGACGACTTATGACTGATGACTAATTATAACTCTGCCGTCCGCAAGCTAAAATGCCGCTAAGTACAAAAACTACTTTTTGAGATAATCGCTAAAAACGCGGGATTACTAAACAATAGTATACATATATAACATTATAACTAGAAAAATATTTAGGGGCTTTAACCGCTTTGTAGAGTAGAAATATCACTTAGAGGTGATTTAGCTAGGCTATTTAGTATGAAATATTTTGATAAACTCACACTCTGTTAAAATCGACAGCATGTTAGTTAACGGCATTTTAGCTTGCGGACGGCAGTATTGGTTAAAAATTGATATAAAGTTTGATGCAAAATTCTACTTGACTAATAGCAAATTACTAAATTGATGGACAAAACTTAATAAAGAAAGCAAGATAAGAAGTCATGTCAGGGTAAAGCGGTGGCCTCATTACTCAAGCTCATATAGTGAAGTTTGGCGGCAACGTGGGAATACACGATACGCTAATTTCTTCATAAATATTTCACTTGTGCACTTTAACAAAATACAATTGAACTAATTGTCACTCAAATTAACTAATTTTACTCATAATTATCACGAAGTTCAATAATTCCGAAAAAACTGTGACCATCTTCTTTTACGATGGCGCCAAAACTCTTTATTTAATTTACGCCTTTCTGGGGTCGGCTAAAACTTTTTGTTCAAGCTGCCCCGTCTTCCGTATTATAATAAATTCTTTTTAATATAGTCATAACTTCTTATATTTAAAAAATAATGTCGGGGTCCTAAGTAAAGCGGTGGCCTCCACACTCAATCTCGTTGTGTGGGATTCTATCAATTAGGTAAGTATGACAAAGTGAATAATGCGATATTAGAGCTATTTGAGCTATGCTATTAGAGCTATTTATAATCTTAATGTAAGGGATTCCCTCCGAGACAAATTCAAAGAAATAAATATTTTAACCTTCTCAATACATTTATGAGAATTTAATGTAAGTATGTTAAATTGAAAATGAATGAAAATGTGAGGTCGAGATTTCGATTGTATGTATGTATGTATTTTGTATATAACTTGCTAAAAGCGTTCAAACTTTGAGACTAAACGAAAGCTTGTAGTAGTATGCCATGTAGCTAAATGTGTTCTATATTTTACAACTTCATAACATACACAATAAGGTTGTCTTTCTCAGATAATAATAAGTACTATTGAAATAATACCGTTTTAAGAGTTTAAGTTAAACCCCCAGTTCGCTTAAAACTGAAACGTACCTCGCAAAACGTTCTTGACTCAGGTAAATCCGAGTTCAACAATCGAACAGGGGCCCTACCATGAACGCTTATAGCAGTATTATTTCCATCTTGCTAAATGTCTGCCTATATAAGCAACTTTATGGTATTCGTCATAAGGTTGTCTTTCTCGACTGACAATTAGTATTGTTGAAATAGTACTGTTTTAAGAGCTTATGGTAACCCCCCCGGGGCCCTACCATGAACGCTTAAAGCAGAATTATTTCCATCTTGCTAAATGTCTGCCTTTATAAGCAACTTTATAGTATACGTCATAAGGTTGTCTTTTTTGTTTGGTTGTCCGCCAACAATTAGTATTGTTGAAATAGTACTGTTTTAAGAGCTTATGGTAACCCCCCAGGAACTTTAGGCGTACGTTCAAAAACATATTGAAGTTATACTTCTTTTGGCGCGTTTGGGAAAAATGATGAGATTGAATTTTTACGATTCGCGCGCACACCGACAGATAAATGTGACAGTCAAAAGCAACACCCTGAAGTTAGTTGCGAACCTTTTTATTTTTAATTAAGTATATTTTATTATTTTTAATGATCGTTGCATGCTTTTTATGTATATTTATATATGCGCTGTGTTATTATTTGGTATTTTTGGATTGTTACGCCAAAGAAGTATAACTTTTTACGTGCGTACATGAGTACACACACTCTTTTTTTATTATGAATTTATACATATATAAGTTTTATAAAATTAATAAAAAAAATAAAAATTTTATTGTTAATGTTTATATTATTAATCTCCTAAATTTTATTATGTCTGTTGTTAAATTTTAGAATGAAGTAGTAATAATAGTTTAGAATAATTATCCAATTTTTACATATAACATAAACAAAACAATTATACATATTATATGAGAAAGTTAGAGTGTATATGTTATACCTATCCTAATAACAGATTTATATTTATTATATAATCAACAAGTTGTGTGTATGTAAAAATATCATTATTCACAATGAAAGCCTTATTCTATTAGTCTATGAAAAAAAAACTACAAAAAAATAATTTGGCGCCAAAGCTTTAAAACTTACAATCGTTTTGCATTTGCACTCCGGCGACGATCGCAATGAGCAGCCTGGAGTAGCCCCTAGACATTCTACTGCCTAAAACCAAAAGTATTTTCAGACGTGTTAGAAATTTCTTCGAATCTGAGTTACATGATTAGGTATTCAAAATATATCTTATTCTACATAATCAAAATGATGAACGAGTATTTGTAAGTACCAACCTATTAACCTACTACCTACGTGTTATAAAATCCACAACCCACAGGCTGGAAATGACTATTAGGTATTTATAATAAAAATGAATTGCCGAATGTGTTGTTCAGCTTGTAACTTCTATTTCTCTTTTTCTCTCACGATTTGGCAAGTTCTTTTTATTGTGTTAGTTATTAGCACAGAGTACCTTACTAGCTATTACCAGGAGAATGTTTATGAAAAACCTGCTCATGAAGAGAAAAACCGGAAAAAATACAAGAAAAATGGGATTAGCAAGACCTTATATTTTGCCGATTTTTTTTGCCGATAAAAACGAATACACAAACAAACTATTTATTGACGACGATAGTAATTAAGTAATGATCAGAATTCAGACAAAGCTGTAAACATAACATTTATAAAGGGTTATTTAATTTGAGCATTAGGTATTTTTAAAAATATTCCTTGTTCCCATTAATAAAAAGAATTACGTACGGGGTTTTAACAATAGTGTATCTAGACTACGTTGGGGCCCTTGGGCTCACAAAAGCTTTAGGCCCTGGGGTGCACAAAAACTTGGGAATATAAAGAAGTCAAAGTTTTTTTTTTTTTTACTATGAGTTTTTGGGTAAGCAATTACATTATTTTATTACATTATGTCATTTATAATATTGGTATGCAGCTGTTTTTTTTTCATGATAATATATTTTTCGGGATTTCTGTTGAGCAAAATCTTCTATTAAAATGTAAAATAAGCCTTTATTTTGCTAATTCCGCGTAAGCAGTGTAACTGATATTTAAGATAGATTCTTCCAATATTCGTGTTCTGGTCGCGGAGTTGGGTGGTGGGAACGTCAGTTAGGCTTGTCACACTCTGTGTCGTTTGGAGGATTATTTGCCACAACAGTTACACTGCTTACGCGGAATTAGCAAAATAAAGGCTTATTTTACATCTGTTACAATGGATTTCCGCAAAGTAACGCCTGATTCAATAAAAAATTCTATTAAAATCCTTCAGGGCCCTTTGAGTGTAGGAGCCCTGGGCACTGGCCCCTGTGCCCTTACGGAAAAGACGGTATTGAGTATGAGACGATGTGATCAGCTGCTATGATCTTTATGTATATAATTTTCCATTTTTTTTCTACATAATTTAACAAAATCAGATGACATTATTTACATGTCGAGAACATCTCACCCAATTTCAAAGATATTAATTTAGGTTTTTTTATTAGTTCTAAATAGCAAAATAACTACTCAAATATTTTAACCCTAATATAGGCTTACCGTGACATCTGATTAGGTGGTAGAGTTTCGCAGCTACTCGCCCGAATTGGTACCACCGCCTTACCTATTCGTGCCGCTATAACGTCAGTGTCTGCCGTTGACGTGTTCCAATTCGGAGGATAAAGTAGCCGGTAAACTTACTTTTGCTCGAGATCCAACATCCCGCCCTCAGGTTGGCAACGCACCATTACCAAATTTGGTGTCTAGGTGGCGTGAATGTCTTACCATCAGGAAATCCGACTGCGTTTGTCTTCCATCATCATAAAAATAAATAATAAAATTATAGGAAAGTGGACTTTCAGTTCCCGCTTCATGAACAGCAGGGATTGCAGCTTGAATGATAATGATGATTCTTTAAAGGTTTGTTATATTATTCCAGGTCAGATTTTACAGATGTTTTAAATGATGAAATAGAGAATTCTCAGCCAATGTCTTTACCATCTTCAAATGACTTCCCGGTAACGTCAGAAGATCCTATTGGTAATGACCTTGGTGAAGTGCCACGACCGCCCAAATGTTATGGTCAAAGAGGAGAATTTCGCAGCATAGACGAAATTGGTAGGTATCAATTATAATAACAGCATGGACTTTTTATGTGAGAGGTCATCAAACAAGCAGAAGGATCTGCTAACGGTAAGAGACCACCGCGGTCTTCAGACTCTATTTGAGTATGATTATTGTGCATCTCTACTGGCTACCCTGCTCTCCAGACTGTCTTAAACTTCTGAGTGTGACCAGAGACAAATTAGACAAGGAACTTTATCAGGATTTGCTGAGTGAAATAGACGATCTATTTTTCTGCCAGCCCGTAAGAGACGAGCACTACTGGCAATTATCTGCAGCAACTTGCACGGGATCTACCACCTAACCCGTTCCCACCGTCATAATATCTACATATGAAGTATATTCCGCCTTCTTACAAAAGTTTATTGACACCACCCTCGGATAATATCCGAGCGATTTATTCGTGATACATTGGTACAGTAAAGAACTAGAATTCTCTGAATTCTCTCTTAAGAGCAGTAATAAATATTTGGAAGTATTCAAACCAAGAACGAGTAGGTTTTTTTGTAAACGTACTAACACCAACTTTATCTAGACTTTAAACGAAGAGGGTTTCTTGTCACACTTATGGATAACCACATTATAAAAAAATAAAAAGATCGGTTAAGTAATAAAATCTATACTTGCTATCGTCGGCACTTGGTTTAATTCCATTGTATATACACGTTGTTTGGAGTTAACACTTGTACTTATCCACAGTATACTTTATTTAACACTTTCTGCTACTTTCCCAAGTCGTCCCAGAGTCCCAAGTCGTCACATCATTAATTTATTCATTTTGCGATTTTGTTTTTATAATATTTTATGAAGATTTCTATTTATTTATAGATGAAAAATATAGAAGCGTTTTCCCTTATAATTATTTCAATTTGGTGCAATCAAGAGTTATTGATGACGCATTATATACAGGTAGTGTATATTTTTGTCACCAAGAACACCATAAAAGCAAAAAAACTTAATTTTTTAAGAGAGTTCAACGAACAAGCACACGCTCTTCTGATGGCAAGAGATAACCAAGTCGTATTAATACCATATATGGGTGTTATATTAATTAATTCATGTCCCTGGGCAAGTTACACAAATTGATTCTAACTCTAAAGTAAACAAGTTATATACTTGTGTTATGGGTGTAAGTCAACGATTTTAATACATAGACATAACAAATCCAATAAACTTTCAGTCCTGGAAGTGGAGACATCCTAATGTTCATCATACAAATGTCTACTCCCGTTGGGAATAGAACCCGAGCCTCTCGGTTATAGGTACGTTGCTGTCCTGTTACCAGGATATAAGGCAAGTTTACAGGCAAGTTTAAGTCTACGTCAACCTCCGGACCGAAGCACGGCAGAGTCATTATGACGGCAAGAAGCTATGGATGTATGATCTCTACTCAGGCAAGTGGCTGCACATCACTCTAACTCTACAACTAATAGTCTTTGTGTCTTTTCCCCATAGAATCCATGCTCGCCTCTTACAAGCTCCATGGCAGGTGGTTAATTCTTGAGCTTTCAATATAGCAACCAATGATAATATATATGTACTAGCTGACCCAGCAAACTTCGTATCGCTTGACATTAATGCTTCGACAGTAGCGCAGTCTGTCGGATCCGATGTGAAACATTCTAAAATCAATAACGACTTATTATTAAAAAAATAATTAAAAAAACATTTTCCAGGAGACCAAATTGTGAATCTAAACCATTCTCGAATTCCCTTGAACACGCACAAAAACTTTCATCAACATCGGTCCAGCCGTCTAGAAGGAGTTCAATGACATACCTACACACTCACAGAAGAATTATATATAATATAAAGATATACTTTCAATTAAAATGTAAAATGAAGTATTTTAAAGCGAGGAGACAACGAAAAATAACACGGATCGCATAATAGTTAAAAGATAATCATGCCCATGAAGCTTTATCACTCCTGGAGGTTACACTCCTAATAAAGAACCGATGTCACATCTAAATATTGCTGATTTTCTCTAATGTACTAACCTCTCTTTTAGAGAGTTTTGCAATGTCAATTAACACAGGCAAAGTGAGAGAGATGCCAGTATGTAAGAGAGAGTCCTGTGGCACCTATCCAATCCCAAGCAATGTTATTTCTATTAAAAAATTCATTTGTGTAGCCCAACTCGGGAATCGAACCTGTGACTCCATGTCGGGTTTCTGTTTACCTCATAACCAACACTAAACCACTAGAACACAAAGGCGGTTAAATTATGATTAATAATTCCAGACAAATCTATGGTAGTGTGTGCTCCTACCGGATCAGGAAAAACCGTTATGTTTGAAATGTGTATAGTCCAGCTGCTAATGGAAATGGAGGACAAGAATTGCACAGATGATTTTAAAATAATATACAGTATGTGTATTTTACTTAATTATTGCTTTTAAATATACTAATTGTTATTGCTTGTGCGAGAGCTATCAAAGATGGTGTCAAGAGCCCCTAAAACGGCGTGTTTGTATGAAAAGGGTAATGAATGTGGAGGAAGCCAGACAGGTTTGCTAAAATCCTGCGTTTTGGCACTCGATACTCTCTGCCTACTCCGTAAAGGATTACAAAGTACGGAAGGTATTTAAAGGATTGTAGTAGTTTTTCTGGAGTTCCATCTGCAGATCCTGACTTGGTAGTAATGAGACAATCTCGAAAGTACGCTCTTTCTAGTATTTTTTTAAATTTGTTTTGCAAATTTCTTGTAATTGACTAACGAACTTACATAAAAAATATCGAGTATTATAATATAACCTGCTCATTTTTGTTGAATCGTTTAAAAACTTTCAGGACCTATTTTCGGTTGAGTTCAAGTAAATAGGTCAAATACATTATCATTTTAAAAAATAGCGTTGACCGCCTCCATGGTCGAGGGTTTAAGGATAGCGCACAATCGGACATGGCACGGGCCGGGACGGGGCTTATCGCATCGTAATAATCCGCCTAGATCGTTTTTATACATTTTGTATCTAGCAACGCACACTGTGCTGGTCCGCATCGTGACGGATTTTGCGCGGTTCCTGCGCGCAGTCTTCGATGTGGCCTCTAGTTATCAAAGAAGAGATATTAATAATGTGATTAGAGGAGCTAATGACATTTTAATGCAGAAGTTTTGTACGACAACTACCAGAAGCGTCACTTTTCATACTTGACAATTTTAAAATAGAAATGACACTCTTGTTTTTTACTTTTCTCTTTACTGTGCAACAAAAATCCTCCGATACGATGCGGCTCAGCCCGTCTCAGTGTGTTTTGCAATGCGATGCGCCCCGATCCGACACGCTCCGCCCCGTCCAAATAAGCGCTATCCTTTAGCGTACATGCTTAACATTACCGACCAGTCGCATTTGATTCCCGACTGCATTGCTGTGTCCGGATACGTTATTTTTTTTTCCACTATCTATTTATGTATTTCTGTGCATGGTTGACTAAATGAAAATAGTGAAAAATTATCATTTGGAAACACTTAGGTACAAGAAAATTGGACCTCACAAAGTATTATTATTTTTTCGAACATATTTATTTATTCAATATAGTAAATTAGGGCAATGCAAATAAAATTATTTTAAAGCTTTTATATCAACAAATATAAAGTTTAGGGCCAGTTAATAATTCAGCAAAAAAATAAAAGCAATCTTTAAAAAGTCCAATTTTACCGGTAGAGTGTCCAATTGATGCTACCTTTTCGCCATTGTCATTTGTCTAACCATACGCCTAGCACCCTGTATAATTTGCCTCATATAGAAAGGGTAAGAAAATAAATCAACGAGTCGAATTTTTATATCGTATATTTTTAATTAAAGCTTCTTATTTTTAGTGGCTCCAGTGAAGGCTCTCTGCACAGAACGACTTACAGATTGGTACCCTAAGTTTACTAAGCTTGGTTTAATGTGCATTGAAGTCACGGGGGATACAGATGTCGATTTCCTTCAGTTGAAGCCATACAGGTTAGTTTTTTTTATGAAACTGGAAGGCAAACAAGCAGACGGATTTCCTGATAGAAAGAAATTAACGCCGCCTAAAGACACCAAAGGTGGTAATGGCGCGTTGCCAACATTAGCAAGGGATGTTAGGCCACGAGCAAAAGTGAGTTTGACGGCTACCTTATTCTCCGAACTGGAGCACGTCAACGGCAAGTGCTGACATTATGGCTGCATAGGTAAGGCGGTGGTAGCAATCTGGGCGAGTCGCTGCGAGATTCTACCACCTAGTCAGAAGTCACAGTGTTAGTGACAGTTAGTCTATGCTCGCCTTCGACGAGCTGCCTGGCACAGGAAGGCCGATGGTATATTCTGCAAAGGAGCCAGGACCAACACTTTGCTATAAATCTGTAGAAGTGCCGTGTCCGTATAATGAAGAAGCTAAAGTGAAAAATAATTGGGGTAGGATACTAATAAATAATAGGGACGCTTCTGAGTCCTTACAAATCTTTTAGAATGTTTGTCAGGCAACACTCCTGTCTGTCTCTTTTTGTCATACAAGGATTATTTTTACAAGTCAGAAAAGAGAAATTTTCGGTGGACTGATAAAATTACTCTGGTATGTTTTACGATTCAACATGGTTTGATAAAAGATGAAAGATTCACCCACATTCTCACTGAGTCCTTAGAAATCTTTAACAATTCTTGTCAGTCAACAACCTTCTCTGTCTCTTTTTGTTATACTTTTTTTATAAGTGAGAGCTGAGAAGTCTTTGGTTGACGGATAAAACTACTGTACCATTTTTCATAATTCCTGTTTTCAACTCCTGTCTGGAGATAAGGACACTAACTTTTGACCAAGAGTTTTTAAAAGAAGTGTCAACTAAGTAAGTCCTGAATAAGCTAACATCGCATTATTTTACTTCTAACTTTGCCGTGGTGACCGACAGGCACACAAAGAAAGCATACGGGTTTTCTGGTGGCAAGAAACAACTGTGGCGTATAGACAACATAGATGTTACAGGTGACCTGTGTTTGTGATGTAAGGGCAATTGTGCAAGTCGACTACCTCCCTACCCTCCGTTATGAAAGAAGGAATAGGTCCGCCTTAGCTATTCCTGCCGCCATAACGTCATGACGTGTTCCGGTTCGGAGGGTAAGGTAGCTGGTAAACTTACTTTTGCTCGAGGCCTAACATCCCGACCTCAGGTTGGCTACGCACCATTACCACCTTTGGTGTCTCTAGGTGGCGTGAATTTCTTACCAACAGAAAATCCGTCTGCTTGTTTGCCTTCCTATAACATAAAAAAAAGGTAAGGTGGTGGATCCCTACCCGGACAGGTTCCTGCATAGCACTCTGCCACCAGTGTTCTTGTTGGTAATGAGCTATATTTTAACAACTGCCGGATCTCTTACGAGCTTCCCGGCAGAGAGGCAGATGGTTTTTTCTACTGAGCGGACCCGGACCAACATGGGGAAACACACATATTCTCTTACATCTCTGTTACGCTCCACATAAAATCCACTACATGTTATCCCCGAATTTCATTCTTGTCATGATCGTTGTGATCGCTATTTGTATATCGAGGTACTTGCTCCTCACGCAATGCGCAATATGTAAAGTTTTCTAAGTTATCTTTTCTCTTACCTACGCTTCACGACAAATTATATTGTCATATAGAAGTTTTACTTGTTACGTGTGTTCACTAAAACACACACACACACACACTCACACACACACAACCACACACATTACACATTTTGTTTTTGTAAATAATTCTAATTCTCCGTTAATTCCTTGTTAATATTCTTTTAAGTACTGACAAATACAAAAGTCGATTTAGAATTTTTCATATAAACTGTACGAAAAAAGGTAAATTTTCACTTAAAATATAACATTATAAAGTTATCTTTTTCAAGTGAAAATATTCTCTTCGAAAAGAATGATTTTACTTATAAAATTACTGTTTTCTAAAGCATATATAAATTTAATTATCTAGGTATTTTGATTTAAACAAAATTTCTAGAATTATAATAACGACTCCCGAAAAGTGGGACATGTTGACACGGAGATGGAAGGATTACAAAAGCTTGGTGGAGGTGATAAAGCTATTCCTCATAGACGAGGTCCACATCCTGAACGATGAATCGCGAGGACCTGTACTTGAAGCTGTTGTCAGTAGGATGAAGACTATTGAGGTTGGTATATTTAAAAGTACCATAAGTATTATAATTGGAAAACATGTTATAATAATTTACATATCAAAATGAAGACTTATTTGAGCAAAATAAAACATTTAAGCAATCCAAAACCAAGACTTTCTTTGTGACGTTATACTGATCACTTCTCAAGATAAAGTTATAAAAAATTGTCAAATCAATAATTTACTAAAGACCATGTTAAAGATATGCCTACTTGCTGACCCGGCAAACGTTTTTGCAATTTTTATGTGTGGGTAATGTTTCATTTATTGGTTTAATATACTTTACAAGCATTATTATTGAAAAATATTAGCGTTCTGCACTTCTCCTACTCATAAACTATAAGTGTGCCAAATGTTTGTTGCTGCATCCGCGCAATTTTCTTAAAAAGAGGTGCAGAGTTTGGCATCACGTATTAATATACAGATAAAGTGGTAGAGTTCTATGTTCTTAGGTAATAAAAGATACAATGCAACAGTTTC
This sequence comes from Calephelis nemesis, assembly GCA_002245505.1. Lineage (NCBI taxonomy): Eukaryota > Metazoa > Arthropoda > Insecta > Lepidoptera > Riodinidae > Calephelis > Calephelis nemesis. Next base: position 76,179 of record NJDD01001953.1, on the reverse strand, counting down.
CCTGGAATGATACCACCATCTTACTTATTCTTGTCGTTATAGTGTTAAATACAATAATGTAAGAAGCCGATAGGCTTGCACACGCGACTTGTCTATGGTATCTATGGCGATGTTTGTCTCTTACAATTAAGAGACCTAAGTTCTAAAAATGGTAGAATAGTAATCTTGTAACTCTATGAGTACATTGAGTAATAAAAGTAACATTAATTTTTTTTCATCAATCCCGAGAAAACGTATATTACCATCTCAATGACATTAGCTTTATCAGCATCAGCACACACACACACACACACACACACACACACACACACACACACATACGCGCGCGCGCGCGCGCGCGCGCACGCACACGCACACGCACACGCATACACACACACACGCACACACTTAAAAAATGATATTTACAAAGTTTGTAAATTATGGACTAATTCATCAGTATTTTTTATCAGTTAAGTATTTCTGTGTAACATTATCGTTGTCTGACACCCATAACACAAGCATATAATTTGCTTACTTTGGAGTTGGTAGATAATTTGAGTTATTTGAGTTAGTCCAGGGAATATTCATTTATTCATTTCATATTTGTAGTCTTCCACACAAACTTCACACCGTCTCGAACAACTCCAAAGACAATATCAGGGCAGCAAATCACCGTATAGAGAGTCGCCACCACCTCGGATACGTTTCGTAGCGGCCTCCGCTACCGTCAGCAACCCTGAGGATGTTGCCACCTGGCTGGGGACCAGGGACAAGCCTGCTGTGTTTTACAAGTATGTGGGTTTAGGCCCGGTTTCTATATTCAAGAAACGAGTTGTTTTGTTTATGAATGCTTATTTCTTGTACGAATAGTACAAAATCTAATTGCAGTAGTTTATTTTCAATTGCTAATTCTAAACTTTTTGTATAATTATGAGCAACGCTTCGTTACTTTTTGGCAAACTTCTTGTTTTACTGGCGGATTACGGTTCATTGATTATAGGACCCGGGCGTTAGCGTTTTTAAAAAAATGTATCCATATAAAAGAAAATTGATGGATGACGTAGAACAAGACAATTGCCCTAATGGATCATTCTTTGATCAATCTGAATTTATACCTTCAAACGCGAGGAACAACTTGTTGTTGAAATATTTTCCTCGTGTTGGTCCAAGTCCAGCTGCCTTCTGCTTCTCTGACAGACAGCTAGTAAGAGGTAAGCACTGGTTAAAACATAGGTCTTCACCAACAAGACCTCTGGTATTTTATTGAATCAGGTGTGACTTTGCAAAATCCATTGTAACAGGTGTAAAATAAGCTTCTATTTCGCTAATTTTGACCGCCTTGTTAGTCGAGCGGCTAGCGTGCACGCCTAACTACACAGATCAACCGCGAGGCTCGGGTTCGATTCCCGACGGGGGCAGGCATTTGTGTGATGAACATTTAGGTGTCTGCATTTCCGGGTCTCGGTGTTTATTAAATATATTCTGGTATCTATTTAATTATTGCTATGTATTGGAATCGTTGACTAACACCCATAACACAAGCATATAATATGCTTACTTTGGGTTTAGGTTCAATTTGTGTGACTTGTCCAGGGATATTTATTATTATTATTTTTTATTAATTCCGCGTAAGCAGTCTTACTGTCGTGGCGAGAAGTCTTCTAAATGACACATAATTTGACAAACCTTACAAATGTTCCTAACGCTCACCACCGTGACTAGACCCCGAATAAAGTAAGAGATCGGGATTAATACAAAATATAACGTCCTTTGCATGTGACAACCCTACCTAAAGATCCTTCCACTCACCACCTCTGGTAAACTCTGGGCGCCATAACATCAGTGCTTGGCGTTAACGTATTTCGGTTCCGGTGCTCAGGTTCGCAACGCACCATTACTATTCTAAGCGGCGTGAATTTTTTACCATCAGGAAATCCGGCTGCTTGTTTGCACTCCAATGTCATTAAAAATAAAATAAATAATAAATGAAATAAAATTCACGCCAAGTCTCTTACGTAGCTGTAGTAGGCAGAAAGAATCAAGTAGTATATAAACATCTTTGTAAATCTGCCTAGCTTCTTCCAAATTCATATGAATGCTAGTTATTATATAACATACATTAGAAAGGCACTAAAATCACCTCTTTCCCTGTCAGAATAATATATTGACACAATTTAAACCAAAACGGTACCATAACTGCTTCTGAGAACTCGTGCTTCCGAGTTCGCTTTAGGCAAAATTTCTCCAAAGAATTATCCGGCTCACGAACAAAAAACGGGAAAAGGTTTTTAAATATACCGTAATATAAACACGTTTAAAAATAACAGGTCGATTTTCAAGGTAATATGTTTTTGCAGTATTGGAAGTTATACCTACATGCATTCAGACTTTTTTGGCAAGAAATATACGCTTACGGCCCTATGACATTTTAACATCTTAGTAACGACCAAAATTTTCTTACTGTGCCTTCTAAAGTAAGGTTGGTCTTAGGCTACGTAAGAACAGGCACGATGTTTGTCTATTAAGCTGGTCATTAGACTTGAGTTTTTGTTCCTTATACCAGGATCATGAATAGGCTTTACCTATCCCCTATCAGTATCGTGCTCCGGATTGAAGGTTGTTTACAATCCCAATATCAAACTAGTTTTTTCTTAGATAAAAATTAATTGCTGTTTGTAAGATTGGGATAATTTTAGTCTTGAATTATTTGTGAAAATCCAGAGCAAAGTATCTTCATACCCAAATCCGAGGAGGTAGGCACAATCAGGGTACCCACGACTGGCCAAAGACACTAAGTCCCACAATATGATATGTGGCAAGCCTATCGCCATCGGGTTCATGGCCAATCCCGTGTAACGGTATATTTATTAGAAAATAGAAAATACACGTTTTCTATTTATTTGGTGAGCCGACCCGGGAATTGAACCCAGTATCTCAAAAAGTTAAGTCCGACGTCGGACCGCTAACCACAGAGTCGATAGTTCCAAGAAATTTCAACAAATCCAATGAAATAATTACTTACTGTTCATTATTAGCTAATATTAATAATTCGCCAGTATTGTGTTGAAGATTACCTAAAATCACGTCATATCTGATTCCAATTTCCAATATAGCATGAATTGAGATTCAAGAGGTACTCTATTGCACAGATCGTAATACTAGGCCTTGACGCCCTCTGCCTACTCCACAAGGTACTTGGCGTGAATATACGTGTTTTTTACAGATTTGGTGACGAAAGTCGTCCGGTTAAACTAAAACGAGTGGTAGAAGGTTACCCTTGTTCCGAAGGAACCAGCATATTCAAGTTCGACATAATACTAAACTACAAAGTATGGCCCATAATACAGAGATACCACAATGGAAAACCTACCTTGGTAATTTACCGACTTTGATTTTTGATAAAGAATGTTATATTTTTTGTATGTTTTTCATATAGAACTCAAATACAAGTAGACTAGTTTTCAATAACAAGAAGTAGGTACTCTTCTCCTAAACACCAACAAATATGACTAGACTTACCACTATTTTTATCCTGTGTTAGTCCAGGTCCACTAAGTAGAATAGACCTTTTGCCTCTCTGCCACGTAGCTGGTAACCTGCTCGTAGTCGAGAATAGATTGTATAGATCACTAGCAGTTGCCCGCTTGGTAAATGATCCTACAGGAGCATTTTTCGGGATAAATCTATCCTATGTGTTAATCTAAATTACCCTCTGCGTGTGTGCCAAATTTTATCAAATTCGGTTCAGCAATTTTTGCGTGGAGTAACAAACAAACATACAAATTTTCGCATTTATAATATACTAGCATTACCAACAAAATCACTATTGGTCGTCGTGCTGCAACTTATCCGGCCTCCTTACCTTTTTACCTCTTTACCTTTTTTATGCTACCATAATGAGTGTCATGGTTCGGTCCGAAGGGACATCTTTGGTGTCTATAGGCCATGGTTGTCTCTTTGTTGTTAGAAGAGCCGTGAAATTGTTTTGTTTTTTATTAATATCCGACTTATGATTGCGAAAGTCGTCTATCTGTCCTACGACTAAACCACAAAACCGATTTCGATGAACTCTGATATGTGTATTATCTAAAAATCCGGGTTCAAGCATACGCCATTTTCTTCAATGATTTGTGTCCTCCAAGGGATTATAATAGGGCATAAGATTTTGTAAGAAAATCGTCATTATCCTACGCTAAAGAAGTCGCGGGCAAATAGTATGAAATAATTTGACATGAGTAATAATAAATTAAATTAAAAATTGAAAATCCCCGACACAAGAACTTAGTTTCCCTATAAAAAAAAGTTTAAACTCCTCACTTTCACCCTCCACAACTTTTAAACGGATTTTCATCAAACACGTTTAAGAACACTCGCACAGGAGTTACCTTTAATACAAAAAAATCTTAATTGAAATCACTGCATCCATTTGGGAGTTATGATGCCACAGACAGAGAGACACGTCAAACTTATAGCTGCACCCCTCTTGTTGCGTCGGGGATTAAAATTATTGGCTACGAGCGATTTTTTTTTATTTTACAGGAGAACTATATAAAGAAAAAAATTACGGTGCTTCATAGTATATCACTGTAATTTGACCCCTAGCTTTAGGCCAATATCGGATACCACTTAAACCAATAAAAATTACATTAAACCATTTATCGATTTAGCGGATACCATGTTAGTGTTATAAGTATTATTGAAGTTTCTAGATCAATATTTTAGCATTCCGAAGCAATTAGAAAGCACGAAACTATAATATATATGTAACAATCAATTACTGTTCGTTATTCTCGCTAAAACACGAAAACGGCTGAACCGATTTGGCTAATTTTAGTTTTGAATTAATTGTTCAAGTCCGGTGAAAATTAAAAGATAAGAAAAGGGGAAAAACTGCGAGGGAACTAGGAAAAACAACATTTTATATTTTCCCATACAAACTCAACGGGTGGAACGAAGTTCACCGGGACAGCTAGTTTAGTTATAAAAACATTTTGACGGTTTTCTTAGATTTTTTGTAACACACGGAAAAGCGTCCTTCTGACCGCCGAAACCTTGTCCCGCGAGATCACCGTCGGCTTCAGCGTCGAGCAAAAAGCCAAATTGGCGAGCGTGGCTTCCAGTATCAAGAATAAGAAAGTTCAGGTAATCCACAAAATTAGGCTACATCAAATGCGTATCTGTGTCATATGTCGGAGTCGGTGGCTGCATTTCCAATCCGGTGGGAGTCTACAAAAATGTCCCACCACATGGACCATCTACTTGAATGAAGCTTTTTTTCTGATTCTGTGGTCTAGCTGTCTGGTGTTAGACCTGACTTCATGTAGTCCCAGATTTGATTCCAGGATTGGCAACAATAAAATAGATACTGTTTATTTTCAATATAAATAAGAATAACGTTGTCCGAGATTGGATATTTGCCCTCTTGGCGATAGGCTTGCTTCCTATCACATTGTGAGACTTATGTGTTCGGCTTATTGTGGGTATGCCTATGCCTACCTTTTAGGGGATGAGTGCGTGATGATACTTTTTTAATCTTATTCTGTGTTCCCAAAGTGGTAATGAGAGGTAGAACCTGGGCATCCACGATCAGAGGAAGGCACCCAGAGGGACTGTGATAAATGGCAAACCTATCGCAAACAGTGCTTATCCAATCCCAAGCAACATGTTTATTTAGAAAATTGTGAAAGCACATTTTAAGTCGCTTGATCCGCTAATCGGATGAAGACCTCATGTAGTCAACGATAACTTCGGACCATCAAACCACACTCTACGTGTACTTTAGTATCCTACTTAGAGAATACGGGCGTAAAGTACTCCAAGGTTCAACCTGATATCATAATCTGTATTACATTATTATACAGACTATAAAATCAACTTAATTTTACTCTTGCGTATGTCTATCTTTATTAATAAGACGCATATAACCTTATTAATTAACATGGACTAACGTGCACAGTATGTATCACATTGTAATAAAGACTATATTACGAGGGTCAAACTGAAAGTTCTTAGAAAATCAAAAACTAAGCATTCTAGCAAGTTATTAGTTTTATTATAACTTTTCAAAATAGCGTCCATTTACATCAATACATCGCTGCATTCGATGGAACCATTGAGAAAAGCACCTTGCCCACTCGGCCTTAGGGGTCTCTTCGACAGCGTTTTGAAACGCAGCCACTGCTTCTTCGGCGTCCATAAAATGTTTTCCTCGAAGTTTTTCTTTCATTTTCGGGAATAAATAAAAATCGCAGGGTGCGAGTGCGAGTGCGAGTGCGAGGGTGCTATACGGCGGGTCACCCAGTAATTCCACGTCTGAGGTCGCCAAATAGTCGATCGTTTGCCTGGCGGTGTGCGACGAGGCATTGTCGTGATGAAGGAGGATCCTGCTGCGAGGTCGTTTCTCTCGAACTTTTTCCAAGACAAGTGGCAAACAGTTGTTAGTGTACCACTCTGCATTAACCGTTTTCTGATCCTCTAAGACAACTGTCGCGTAATGACCTGTCTTTCCGAAGAACGAGGCCACCATCTTTTTTCCAACACTTCGACCTCTCTTCACTTTAGTTGGCAACTCTTCGGAAGGAAACACCCACTGAGCAGACTGTCTTTTGGTTTCCGGATCATAACAGTAAATCCAGCTTTCGTCACCCGTTAGTATGTCGAACACAGCATTTGAGTCACCTCCGTTAAATTTTTGGATCATTTCTCGGCACCAATCAACACGGCGGAGTTTTTGAGCCTCGGACAAATTATGTGGTATCAAGCGGGCACAAAGCTTCCTGACCGCTAAATGTTCATGGAGGATTTTGTGCACTTGACTCATACCTGTGCCTAGACTTGTCCGAATCTGCTGATAGGTCACTCTTTTGTCAGTCTCTATCATACGCCGCACAACACTGATATTGTCTTCAGTCGTCGCTGTAGAAGGCCGTCCCTCACGCAAATCATCGGTGAGATTAGTTCGACCACGTTTGAATTCATTAAACCAGTTGTAAACTGTGGCACGAGATGGGGCTTCATCGTGAAAAGCCAATCGAAGTATATCATAACTTTCTTGTTGACTTATATGACATCGAAAGTCATAAAAAATCATTGCACGAAAATTTTCTCGGCTTGAATTCATTCTGACGTGCACAGACAATTTTCAATTTGCCGCCAAATCGTAAAACAAATGACAAATGAATGAAATGTATACTCAATATTATTGGTAAAGAGTTCTATTTTCAAAATTTAAACTTATTTTTTTAATATAATGCTTTTAAGTTGCCAGTTCTAAAAACTTTCAGTTTGGCCCTCGTACCAGGTTTTACAAAGTTTTATGAATTAGGATTTTATTAAATTACTAGCTGTTCCCGCGAACTTCGTTCCGCCCATTCAGTTTGTATGGGAAAAAATAAAATGTTGTTTTTCCCAGTTTCCTCACAACTGAACAGAATAAAAAGTATCCTATGTCCTTCTCCCGGTTCTAAGCTACCTCCCCACCAATTTGCAGCCTAATCGGTTCAGCCGTTCTGGAGTTATAAATAGTGTAACTAACACCACTTTCTTTTATGTATATAAGATTTATTAATGTGTTGAATCGTTCCAGTTGTTCTAGATTTTGTCGAAGTGTATTATACTTCTAGATAAGTTCTGCTATCTTCCTATCCTATACCATTGCGTCAGTGTTCTTTCTTGTTGTGTTCCGGTTTGGACGGTAGAATAAATGTGACATCCGTTTCTATATGTTACAGTGGTTAGAATTCCTACCTTTAATCTGGACTTATAAAATAGCATATCTTGACTAACTGATTCATTATCGCAGAGATGAGAGAGATAAAACTAAGTATATTAACTCCCACGCGAGCAAAACCGCGGGTAACAGCTAGTCTTACATATTTGTACATAGTACACACCGAATAGGAAGAGAGTATGAAGTTTAAAGTAAATGAAGTTCGCCGGTTCGGCTAGTAAAACTTACATATGTTACGGTTCGGCCAGTAAATAATACATTTCCAATGGTGTTAGTTCCAAACTGTTATGGCTTAGGAAAAGTCAATAATAGTCCCCTTTTTTTTGTAAAATTGATTCTTTACAACTCTTGGTGTTGTAGAGATCTTATCACTAGAGTCCTGCTCATTTGTTTCCTTATCAGTAATCATATCATGTTATTTAGAATCTATTGTTATGCGGAGTGGGATGTCATCATGCTGGCCTTTTGTATGAAGAACGACATACCATAGAGCAGGCTTTCAGGAACAGAGATCTGCCGATACTCGTCACAACTACTACTTTAGGTAATATTTGTAAATACTTAAAATGGATTAAAGTAATAATTATAATTGGTAGAAGATTCGTTTAATTACTTGCTTTCCGACCTTATAAAAAAAGAAACGAAAAGTGGGTATAAATTTTCCCCGTGTTGGTCCAGGTCTGCTGAGCAGAATAGACCATCTGTGTCTCTGCCAGGCAGCTCGTAATAGGCGAGCATTGCTTAAAATATAAGTCAGTATCAACAAGACCACTGGTGGAAAAGTGCTGTGCAGCAACTTGTCCGATAGGGATCCACCTCCTTACATGTTCTTGCCGTCATAATGACTCAATCAGTTGCCGGTCCGGAAGGTAGGGTAGCGGTAGCCTTGCACTATAGGCTAAGCCTTCCGAACAAAGAACAGTGATGCGCCTTTACAACTATGGTGTGTATATGCCACCGCTGTCTCTTACTATCAAGAGATCCATATGTTTGTTAAATGATCTATCACATAAAAGTACAACGTAGTAGGGGAGTCCAGGATGTTTAATGTGTAGTCACTCCAATATTACATTATTAATATATTTACTTTGTTGATTAGATATTATTTCAAAATAAAAAATATAAGTTTTAGTGCTGCGGGAAATGCCTTAAAAGTAAAGGTGTTTACAATTATCTACAGTCACTTAATCATGTGCGAGCTCAGCAATTATTAATAGTTTAAATGTGTTTTTGATGACACATGTCAAGCAGTTTGCCGTTGTAGCTAATGAACAAATTCGTTTTTTGAAAGTTTTTGACCCTCCTACTTCCGTACATTGCGTCAAACTAAATAGACAGAAAATTTAAATTTACATTTATTGACACGCAATAAATTAGACTTAAGTATAGTTTCAAGCTAAAAAAATTATAAGTCGACTACCATATACGCACGCATCTATGCAGAGATTTGATACATAATAGAGGTGTTCGACCATTGTACAAGGTACCTCCCATATCATAATTTCACGCGTCTGACTAACTGCTTAAATCTTTCTTTGACTCCCCTACGCTCATAATATATTTTTGATATGCACTTCTGTTCAATGGAAATCTCTTATTTATCATCTATATTATAAAAAGTTGTAACACGATGTATAGATCTGCCTTTGATTGAAATAGCTTTCGTGTTTTTTGCTATCGTGCCAAAATCTTGATCGATGCCATTATCCATCACGTTTTAACCTCACAACTTGAAGTGTAAACAGTTTCCAAGAAATTCGCGTACAAACATCATACTTAAATAATGCATTCAATTTTGGACCCTATTTTCACCTACATAAGTTTAAGTTGCGTTATTGATATAACGTATGTGCATTATTTGACCTGGCCACGAACACGAGCGTTACTTTAAAGCGAAACGACCAATGTAGTTTCTCTATTTTGGAAAGACAATAAGAAGACAATTTCTGATCACAGAAAATACGTAGTCGTTATTTTGAGAGGTGTTAATTCAGCGTATTAAATCAGCGTAATTTGGGAGGAAAGTAAGAGTTTTTTACGCGTGTAAGTTATCGGCTAACCCTCCCAAGTGAAACTTGTCTGTGATGAACAGTAATGCTGTGACAAAGGTATACGCACCGCGAGGATAGATAGTTTTGTAAATGTTTATTGATCACTTAATAGATGCTTGCGTGCATTCAGTGTTTCTACTCTTTAAAGAAACCAAGGTTTAACGCCTATAAAACCACACTGTTGTTGCGTTTTTTGAATTAAGTAAACATTTTAACCGGTTTTTATTCAAGTTGGTTAACTAATTTGATAAATAAATAAATTCTATAACATCTTTATAACTCTCTTATATTTTGCAAATAAATATTATTTTTCTTTTCTTTAACTGCTTTGCCCATGTAGAAAGAGTAATTAAGGTAAACACATTTTGATAGTTTGTACACACTTTCGAAAAGTTCACATGAACAGAAAACTGACGCGTTTTTTAGTAACCTTGTCAAAAACTTTCATGGCTTATCACAAGTACAGATCGGAGATGAAGTTTAGGATACGTGCAATCTGCAAAACGCGAAATTCTACGGGAACTGTTATAAATTTTGATGAACCCAGAAATAAGCTTCCGTATTTGGCAACTCCGTACGTGGTACTTTCATCGGCGAATCAAAACATTATTCCTATTCTGTCGTTCTTGGTAACAATTGCAGTAATACCTACATATAGACAATAAATAAATTTGATGCATATACGCTGTTTCCTTCCTCAAAGTTATTATTCATACCAACTGTTTCAAATAAAATCTTTTGTCTCTGTGGTCTAGCGGTCCGATGTCGAACTTGACTTTTTGAGGTCCTGGTTCGATCCCCGGGTCGGGCAACCAAAAATTAGAAAATGTATAGTTTCAATTTTCTAATAAAAATGACGTTACCCAGGATTAGTTATATGCCTGGTTGGCGATAGGCTTGCCACATTGTGGGACTTAGTATTCGATGATATGGGCGTGAAGATAAAAATCCCTTGACAAACATACTAATTTCGCTATCCTCAAAAGTAAGCAATCTAATTGTTTGTGATATTGGTGTTAGTCAATGATACTTGTACATAAAAATATTTGTAATTGCCAAAATAAATAAATACTCTTAATCACGCCAGATCAAATGTTTGTAAAATATTATATGTGATTTAAGACTTTTCTTATTTTACTATCCCAGTGAGGAGGATAAGTCATTCAGATGTCAAACATTTGTGTGATGAACATAATATGTGTCTGTATATCTGGGTCCGAGTGTTCATTTAATTATTGCCGTATCTATTTAATTAACAATTAACATATACTATAAGCGAGAGAGAGAGAGAGAGATGTTGATATTAAATTGGTAAAGAGCATGCGACGTTGGTTCTTCGTTTTGGATCTGGCACAATAATTACGTCAAAGTTTTTTTGGAGAAAAAGATGCAGGAGTGCTATTTGCCTCATGAATTCAGAGCTACGTAAAAATAAAATTAAAGTATCTTGACGCCCATATCCCCGAAGTTGTAGGCACAGGCACAACCAGGGCACCCCCGACTAGCTGACGACATGAAGTTCCACAATGTGATAGGAGGCAAGCCTGTCGCCAATCCTGGACCACGTTATTTTTATTCGAAAGTGGAAAATGCAGAGTTTACATTTTTTTAAGCTCGATCCGGGAAGCACAAGAGTCAAGTCCGCCGCCAAACCTTTCAAAGAGCTGAATAAAAACCTAAAACGTAGATACAAATACACAGAATACATCTATGGCACACTAAATATACAAAGTTAGAGTTAAACAAACATTTAAGAATTTGCCAATGGTTAGATTTTTCTGTTGTAATGTGTTAGATTTTCGCAGAGGGTTTTAATAAACGAAGGCTACGTATTTGACAAAGAACATGTAAAAGTAGCAGGGGAAATTCTGTTAAAAAAAATTCATACAGAGGTGTTATGTTAAGGGCAGCTTAAGAATAATCGTTGGTTTTGTCATGACGGCAGAAAGACAGATGAAAATTTGTCAAAACAGATATAAGTACAATGCAAATATGGATGGATGTTGGCACCCTGGGAGACCTAGGTTGACATTCCACTATCAAATCGCTCGGGTGTTATACAATGGTGGTGTCAAGAGTCTCCGGAACCGACGCGTTTATATGAAAATGGTAATAAATGTGGAGGAAGCTAAAAAGGTCTGCAAGGATCATCAGACTTGGTACTCAATACTCTCTGCCTACTCGGCAGGGGCCTAGACGTAAAGACACATTTCTTTGTATGTGTGTTGGTAAGTAACAATATCGTTGATCAGCACCAATAACATACACCTATAATTTACTTACTTCGGGGATAGATAAGTAATTATAAGTGATTTGCTGACAATTTATTAATTAATTGGTATTATTTTAGCAATGGGAGTTAATTTGCCTGCGCATCTGGTCATAATAAAGAACACCCAGCAGTACGTCAATGGCGCATATCAGGTATAGATGTACAATTTCGTTATTTATCTAACGCTTTCTCTACTTTTCCTCTCTTATTATTAGCACGTATTAGCATATACACTTTACTTTTGACGTTTCGTTTTGATCATTTTAATAATAATAGTTGTTATTCTTATTGGTACACGTAACCTTACAACAAAACATTTACATAAAGAAATTATAGTGCAATGGGCGAGCTTATCTAAAGTCAGAGCAGACCCGTGAAAAGTAAACACTAATAACAAAAATAACATATTGAAACAAGTATGCCTAGTCACACGTTCATACATAATATAAGGTATTCACAGTAGTAAGTATTAGTAGTTAAAAAATTTGCTCAGATATTATTGACACAAATTAGTAATAAACAAAATAACAATAAAATTAACATTTACACACGCCAGCACCCATGCACGCAAGCAACTACTCAGAAACTAAAAGCGTTTGTTTTTCATGCAAATATTACTATATTGTAATAATAACACTAAAAACGCGGTTTGTGGTAAAAGGCGGGGTGAGCGTCGAACGGTGAATTCATGCAGATATGTCATTCCTGTTTTTCTCACCATATAACTTATGAAACAAAACGGGGACCTTATTCCGTTTTTGGTTCAAATAATTATTAATATTTTAATTATTATTAGTTGCCATATCGTGTCTTATTTGCTCGTATATATTAGGTTATATGTATAGGAATTTATAAGATTTTTCATGCTTGTTGCAAAGCAAACCCTAAATGTATATTGTTGATTATCCCTGTTTTGCATCCAAAGTTCAATGGTCTTTCAGTTCAATGGTTTGAATTTAGAACATACTCCATCTAATCTTAAGTAGCTACATCTTGTATCTTAGGTAGATTATTGAATTCGCTAATAAAATATATACACACGTCACAAGCAGCCTTTATATGGTCTGCATGAAATAAAGCCTTTTATCTCCATTTATCTACAAAAATCCTGAAACGATGAATATTCCAAAATAGTCAATTAAAGACCAAGACCAGTTTTGCTCATCATTAACAATTTTTTTGGCATATTTTACATACGCAGTTTTTTCTCTGGCAATTGTAATTAGACAATAACAGGCACTGCAACAATTTTAATGTTTCATAAACATTTATTAAATATTTATCACTTCGTGCGAATTACCTTGACTTTGTTTTTAGTTCGCATTTTATCATCTGAAGCTAATTAGTGGGCACGGTAGTTTAAATAATAATGTTATCACCAGTAAATTATGTGGTGCTGAGACTTTAGATAGCACTCCTGATTATTACCATAGCAATCTTTTGACTTGAAATGTCGAACAAGGTTTCTGCTTTCCTACGTAAAGCGTGAAACAAATCGGACGTTGCTGTTAAAAGCGACTACCTAGCCCTCTTCATGCCAAGTCCATTGAAAAATCGGCAGAAAGGGACGAGTTCCAAGTATTACGATCCTTGCAGACCTGCCTTCCTTCACATTTATTCGTCTTTTTACAAACACAATACTAGCGAGGTATTAACATATAGCTTCAAAAAAATTAACGAATCCGATATAATAAAATATTATTTACTATTATAAATGTTAACACTGAGGAAATGCCTGACTACCCCGTAAGGGACTTGGCAAAGAGTGTATGTACTAAATGTTAAGAAGTCGTTAGTTTTGTATTCAAAAGTACAAAATGACTATAAGACCTATTCCAATATCCAATTTTCATGATACCGAGATTCAAGCGTTAAGACAGGCTACCCACTTGTACTTAATCCCACAATATAAAAGGTGGCAAACCTATCACCTCATATCAAATCTCCCGTAACATCAGTTATTTTAATTAGCTTTTCTTATTGATTAAGTAATACCATGTACCTAATCATATAAAACCATTAGTTATCTCGACAAAACCTTTAAGTAATATCGCAAAGAACCATCTCGATTACATTGAAACAAACAATTGGCGTCGAAATCGGTCCATCCGTTCAAAAGTTATGAAGATACAGACAGACTTACAGACACAAGCACGCACGCACGCACACACACACATACCCATACACATACACACACACGAACAACAAGTTCTATAAGAATAATTGTAATTCATGTTTACTTGAAAGTACGAAGGTACAGACAAGTCATATTTTTTAACATGCATTGCCTTATCACAAAATACGACATAGCACAGTGTCTTTCGTTTAGAAGGGATTTTGCTACTTGCAAACATTGCCAAGGAGAAGTCTAGCAAAATTGTGTTTGTGAAATATTTTTTCCATTCATTAATAAATAACGATACAAAAAATGTGTTACGTTTAATATTTTTTTTAACCATTCCAAATTAATTACGAAATAATGGAAAAATACTGAAATCTTAAAGAGTTTTTTAAAACTTTTTTCGTATTTGCATATTACCAATTTGCCCTATCCTTATAGTGCAGGAGGAAACGTTGCGTAGGCCTTTCTGTGTCTTGATTCATTATTTATCATTTATCTTTTAAAAAACTATCAACTTTATCATGAATTTTAAGGGGCCATATACGCTAAAATACGTCAGCAGTTTACTGTTTTTTTCATACAAAGCAATCATGGATCTTGCTGACAAAAATACACAAGATTAACATGAATATGCTTTACTAGACTAGTATTTCCACAACACGATTCATTTCACTTTGCTTGATAGAAAAAAATCAAAAAGTTAACCCTTTTTTGAAAGCAAAACGCAAATGTCTGCTTCAAATATGAAAATATCGACACCAGATTTAACGTAAACATAGATAAGTACTATACCTAAAAGATGAGTGTTTCAGTTTTTATACTTTTTTTCAAATTAATTTTATAGTGTCAAAAATAGTGATTTGTCGCTTAAGACGTTTACTTTAGAGCGCCACTGTTCATAGTAATCATGGAACTTGGAACATGGAACATGGCCTTAAAAGAGCAATGTTATCAATAATAAAATTGTCTACAATTTATTATATA